>JAODAL010017065.1:0-78857 GCA_025379985.1 Phyllomedusa bahiana
TTTCCCCCCATTGTTTGTCCACTTTCTGACCTAGCTCTGCTGCCTGACCTCAATGTGTCATTGTGCCACTGTCTGACCTCATGCTGCTGCTGTGGCTGCTGCCGTGACCTAGACACTGTGTCATTGTGCCACTGTCTGACCTCATGCTGCTGCTGTGGCTGATGCCGTGACCAACACACTCTGTCATTGTGCCACTGTCTGACCTCATTGTGCTGCTGTGGCTGCTGCCGTGACCTACACACTATGTCATTGTGCCACTGTCTGACCTCATGCTGCTGTGGCTGCTGCTGTGACCTACACACTCTGTCATTGTGCCACTCTGTGGCCTATTCCTGTTTTTGCCACCTCCAGAAAGTCATTGTGCCACTGTCTGACCTCATGCTGCTGCTGTGGCTGCTGCCGTGATCTCCACACTGTGTCAATGTCCCACTCTGTGGCCTACTCCTGTTTTTGCCACCTCCAGAATGTCATTGTGCCACTGTCTGACCTCATGCTGCTTCTGTGGCTGCTGCCATGACCTACACACTCTGTCATTGTGCCACTGTCTGACCTCATGCTGCTGCTGTGGCTGATGCCGTGACCTACACACTCTGTCATTGTGCCACTGTCTGACCTCATGCTGCTTCTGTGGCTGCTGCCGTGACCTACACACTGTGTCATTGTCCCACTCTGTGGCCTATTCCTGTTTTTGCCACCTGCAGAATGTGATTGTGCCACTTTCTGACCTCATGCTGCTGCTGTGGCTGCTGCCGTGACCTACACACTGTGTCATTGTGCCACTGTCTGACCTCATGCTGCTGTGGCTGCTGCCGTGACCTACACACTGTGTCTTTGTGCCATTGACTGACCTCATGCTGCTGCTGTGGCTGCTGCCGTGACCTGAACGCTGTGTCATTGTGCCACTGTCTAACCTTATGCTGCTGCTGTCGCTGCTGCCATGACCTACACACTGTCATTGTGCCACTGTCTGACCTCATGCTGCTGCTGTGCTGCTGCCGTGACCTACACACTCTGTCATTGTGCCCCTGTCTGACCTCATCTGCTGCGTGGCTGCTGCGTGCCTACCACTTGTCATTGTGCCACTGTCTGACCTCATGCTGCTGCTGTGGCTGCTGCTATCCACACTGTGTCATTGTGCCACTCTGTGGCCTACTCCTTTTTTTGCCATCTCTAGAATGTCACTGTGCCACTGTCTGACCTCATGCTGCTGCTGTGGCTGCTGCCGTAACCTACACACTGTGTCATTGTGCCACTCTGTGGCCTACTCCTGTTTTTGCCACCTCCAGAATGTCATTGTGCCACTCTCTGACCTCATGCTGCTGTGGTTGCCGCCGTCACCTCCACATTCTGTCACTGATGTTGCCACCTGAGCCCTCAGCTTGTTTTTTTCCAGCTGTCGCTCGCATGACTTTATCAGGCTACAATCCCCCTTCAGTTTTTTGGTCAGTTTTGCCCTCTTAAGTGCCCAGGGAATTTTATAGTGAAGCGATTCTAAGAGCGGCGGCAGTCATGTGCGTGTCATACTAAAACACAACATTGTATGAAGACCAAACCAAGCTCCCTCTGCATATTTAAGCATGGCACAACGTTCTACAGCACCCTGCAGGCTCTGTGCAGCCTGGAAATAGCTGTTTTTTAACGTGATTCATCCCAAAGTAATTCGGAACGAAGTTATTTTTTGTCGAGAAATTCGGTGAAGTGAACGAACCGAATTTCGGGAAATTCGCCCATCTCTAATGGTAATCCATTCAATAAGGAGGTTAAGTTCTACATGAATTATGAAATAAGTTAAGAAATATGTTCATGACCATCTTTCCTGATGATTGGCTCCCCATTCTCTTTATAGATGAGGACACCAGGGGCGACATGTATGATTTTTGGCGCCCCGGCGCCAATTTTATTGCGCGCATTAGTAGTGTGGAATGCGCCTGAATCCATGAACCTGTTCTACTGTGGGTCATAGATTTAGCACTTTCTAGCTACAAAGCAACAATTCAGGCTCAGGTTCCAGCAGTCATAAATGTGTAGAATGCTACGGTTGTAGTGCAACACACCCCTAAACCGCCCCCGCAGCTGAGGCGCATTAGAAAGTGTCGCGAGCGCTTTATAATGCGCCTAATTTTGGAGTGTGCCTGCTCATAAATCGAGCGCACAGGGATGCACCAGTTTTTGGGCTAAAAGGGCACCAGACTACTGGTGCAGCCCCGTACAATAATGTCTCCCCAGATGTCCAGTTGATGCTCTGTAAATTCTTAATATGGGAATTTCACTCTTTGAGAAAATAGTTTACTGCTGACATTTCTCCTGTACCGTATATATTTACATCTGAATACCTTGACTAGGTTTGTTACACTTTTTGCATATTTACTGTCTCAGAACAGGGGAAAAGCACATATTTTTTGAATTGGTAGGCGGAAGATTTCAAAGGAGCAATAGAATGTTTTCTGTGTGTGGACATTAAATCTTCTATATGAATTGGATTGCAGTTTTTGAAGGATGACCTTTTCAACATCATAAAAGGAATGGAGGTGCTGAAGCATTTAGAATGTAAATGCTTTCACCAGGGCATTGATAATTTAATGAACACAGCTATCATTTTTTTTTCTCCTATGGTTGTAGATTAAATCTCAGACATTTAACAGTCCGCCATGAAAAATAAAATATGCCATGCAACTTTTTTCCTATGTAATTCTATGTAGTACATTTTTTTTGCAGAACATTTATTCTGTTATATTTTCTAAACAATCATGAACCTATAAGTCTACATTTGAAAATGAATTAGTTTCCAAGTTTCAACCACTAATTAGTAGTAGAACTTTCATCTAAATGCCACTATATTACACTGCAATGTCATGGCTATCAGAATATAGCGATGCCGGCCATACTGCTACCACCCTGTCTGTTACACAGGTGCGCAGTCACGGAGAAACAGAGCACCAGAAGAAGTGAACAAATAAAAAAATGCTAATTAGGTGATTAATAAATCAATCATTACATTGCCCTGAGACCTATGATATAATATTCTGTTGAATATGGCAGAGCCAAATATTACCATTATTAATAATAAAAAAAATCACATCACTTATTTGTATATATAAATAGATCCTTTCTACTCATACCTGTATATGATATATCAAATTGGTGTGGATTGGCATTGTCGTCTCTGCTTTTTTGCTATATTTATATATAAGGCTGTGTTACAATCTATCTATGAGCATTTAGGCTCTACTCTCTGCGCATGTGCAGTGGGATAGCTTAGTCTGTGGACGCCATCTTTGCTTTGGGCATCATGTATTGCACATTACCAGGTTCTTCCCCCATTACTCTGTAACTTGTGATATTAAATGAGTATCTTTACAGTTTGTTGCCATTTTTCTTTTGGGTGTTTTGTAAGGCTGAGACCATAATACTTGTGTAGGCAATAATTTCTGCTGGTCCACTGTTTCTCCGCAACTGTGTGCCTGCACAGTGGCGATTATGGGTTAAGTGTCAGTGGCGGAGTCTCCTATCATAGGTCTACATACTGTAGATCTGAATCTAGCCGCATGTGCAGTAATGTTTTAAGGACGCTGAGGATGCATGGAAGTACTATAAAAGTAAGTTGTATGATGAGAATTGCTGACTATCATTATCTTCATTTAGGCCACTGGTGACATCCTTGGGAGTGAATTTGCAACACCCCAACACCTTATTATAGAATTTTTTCTACCTGCCATAGATATGTATATTTTTTGCCCAGTGCCATACTTATGATAGCTCCCTTGATGCACCACTATTGATAATATGAGGAAATGCGCCGGGTTGGTCCCCTCTTTTTTTGTGGTTACCAATAAGCTATATTGTCTGTTAACAATGGATTTTGAAGATGGGTTCCAATGTGTGGAGTTTCTATGGTGACCATTGGTTACAATTTTTGTGGGTCTTTCTTCTCCACTTTTTTCAGAAGTTAGGGTACAATAGGGTCAGTCTTCTTAGGATGGGGATGCCATTTTTGGGACGACTACACCTTAGATAGGACTTCATAGGGCCTACTACCTTTTTGGAAGAAAAACCAGTATGGATGCGGATAAGTTATCCCCTAAATATAGCATGTTCTGTTTATTTCTGGGATTCTAGGTACCTTTTTCTGGGTATGAGTCACGTCAATCCAAGAATTAAAACCATATTTCTGAAAGGAAGGCTACATCCCAGGATATGTGAGTAATCCCTTACCTGGTCCCTACATATAGGACACCTAAATACCTACTAAGGGCACCTATATACTTACCTACCTATTGGGTGCCTATTTACCTACCTACCTACCTACCTACCTACCTATTAAGGGGACCAATATACCTACCTAACTACTGAGGGGGACCTATATACCTACTTAACTGCTGAGAGGACCTATATATCTACAACCTACTAAAAGAGGCCTACACAACTACCCACTTACTGAAGGGACTTAGATACCTAATTTACTACTCATGGGTCTATATACCTACCTTCTTACTGAGGGACTTATACATCTATCGAGGGGGCCTATATACCTTCCTACTGAGGGGCCTATATACCTTCCTACATTTTGAAAAGGCCTATATATCTACCTAACAGCTGAGGGAACCTATATACCTTCCTAAATATTGAGGGAAACTATAAAACTGCCTACCAACTGGGGGGCTATATAACTGCCTACTAACTAAAATTACCTATATACCTATCTATTGATGGCACCTATATACCCAGCTACCTACTGGATGGCCTATATATCTACTTATGTATTGTGGATGCCTATATCCCTACTTATATGCTGGGGCCTATATACCTACCCAATGGAGACCTATATATCTACCTACCTACTAAATGGGGGGCTTATATACCTACCTACTGGGGGATCTATATGCATTCCTGCCTAATATGGGGCTACATAAGAAAGTTGGTTGATTTCCCATTCTCCTACATCAGTAAAAGATATCCACTGCACACCGTTTAGGTTTTATAATGCAAGAGGTATTTATTGTGACACTAGAGTGAGGTCATCTTTATATCATTTCAAAAAATACACTCAACAAGTATTTTACATAAGTTAATAGATGTTATCATGTAGCGACATTTCGGCAATAAGCCTTTATCAAGCAAAACATCTAAATGGCTGAGGAGAATGTTGAGGATGATAGAATGATGATAAAACAAGATAGTGATGCTGTAAGTAAAGGTAAAGGTGAGACAGGAGTGGTAACTATAAATAGATATGGCTGAATCTGTACTGGGAGTCAGCAAGTCGATAGCAGGTATTAGCGGCTTCAGGAGCAGAGGTGTAGGACGTGACGTCCGGGGCCGTGGTGTAGAGCCATTTAGATGTTTTGCTTGATAAAGGCTTATTGCCGAAACGTCGCTACATGATAACATCTATTAACTTATGTAAAATACTTGTTGAGTGTATTTTTTGAAATGATATAAAGATGACCTCACTCTAGTGTCACAATAAATACCTCTTGCATTATAAAACCTAAACGGTGTGCAGTGGATATCTTTTACTAGTTTACTGGACGAAGGTCCTTCTCCATTTTGCACCCTCCTGGCCCATATTTCCCCTTAGGTGTGCACTACCAATTCTTTCCATTCTCCTACATCAGGCACCCAGCTTCTCTAGGCAAGTTAGATGTCTGCTGTGCGGGATTTCACACAGCTTTTCTGGGCGCTGGATAGTCTATCCAGTATTCAGGAAAGCTGGGTGATCCCTACATCAGGTAGCCAGCTTTACTATCATGGGAAGTGAGCTGCTGTGGAGGATGGGTTGTCCCTAGTGTTGAGCGAACAGTAAAAAGTTCTACTTTGATTAGAATCTCGAACTTTTGTGAGTTCGGTTCGAAGTTCTATTCTAATTCGAACTTCAAACCCCATTAAAGTCTATGGGAGAAGATGCTCTGGTTAATTTTTATACCTAGGTGAGGAGAAGCTGGAATTACCATCCATAATCGTAAAATGGATACGTGGAAGAACTAGTGAAGAAAATTTGGCTCCAACAGTGACAGAAAAAAAATTAAGAGACTAAAATACTTAATTCTTTTCAATGGCTAACTGAAAAGATGAGCACAGCTTGCAAGCAGGGGCGTAGCTATAGGACGTTCAGCGTTAGCAGCTGCTATGGGACCCTGCATCCTTAGGGGGCCCTAAAGCCCCTTTGACACATAGGAGGTTTGGAGACGGTGTGTTATACAGTTACTGAACCCCCAAAACTGCAAAAACTGAACTTTTGGGCACTGAGTATGATTTAGCAAATCCAAGCACTCTGTATAATATATATCCATGTATGTGAGAGTTAGGAGTTATGTGAGTCTGCAATTATCGCCAAATAACAGGGTGTGGGAAAGATGCAGCCAGCAATACCAAACTCCCTAACTATTGATGTCTATGGAGAGGAAAACGCTATCTAACTAAGATCAGTCTGTACAGTACAGAGAGTGAGCTGAAAATGGCATTCACAAGACAATACATTAAAATATATATAACATGGACATGTGATTTTAGCAGCCAATGAGAGCCCTACACCTCAGCGATGACGTTTTTGACACTTCTCTGTGCTCTGCACTGATTGGATGGCCGGCAAAAGTGTAGAAAGGTGATTGGATGGCCGCCAAAAGTGCAGAAGGTTGCTGAAAATGACACTGATAATGGCGTGTCAAACTAGAACTTAACGCGAACGAACATTAAAATGTTCGGTTTAAGTTCTAAAAAACTGTTCTTTTCTAGAACAGTTTGATCAACCATAGTTGTCACCCATCTGTTCTGGGGAGTAAATCCAGCCTATATGTTGTCACGGTCCGTGCCGCATTCCTTCGCCGTGGCCTCTGCTGTTGCCGTGCGCGTTCCTGGCGCCGCTGCTTGCCCGCCTGTGGTTGCTGTGCGGCTTTTCCCGTGCTGGCCATGCTGCTCCTCCATCTTGGCTGCTGCCCTGACTCCCTGTTGCTCTATAGAGGGCGGCGGCCATATTTTCCACTCTTTTATCCCCACAGTGTGCAGCGAGGTTGAGCTTCCTCTACTAATCCCCTTCCACCTGTGTGTTTATAAGCCTGCTCCTTCCTACACGCCCTGCCTGATCCTTGTTGTTGCATGTTGTGTCTCATGTAGTGTTGTTGTTGCTGTGTGTTTTCTCATCTTGTTTGTTAGCAGTCTGGTGTGCACACGCTGTCTTGTTTGTGTCCTTATGGTATTCCCTATATTTGGTTAGTCTCTATGTTGGTCTCCTTGTGTCTGTGTCTTTGTCTGAGTTTCCTTGCCTCATTCTCTGCCTGTGTTCTTGCCCTGGTCATGCCTTGGTTCATTGCCTGAGTTTAGCTTTAGTCTCTGCCTATGTTCTTGGTGTTGTTTCCAGCCTGTCTATGTACTGTATTGTTCCTTTGCCTTACGTTTAACCCTCCTGGTTGGCATCCGTTTTGTCCTGTCTTTGTCTGTTTGTACCTGCACATATCTTTACCTAGTCTGCTTTATCTTTGTTCCTATTCTGTTGGTGCCTACCTTTGGCTTTTCTGGCCTGTCTGGTTAGCTGCCACTGCTGGGGACTGCTCTGAGGTCGCACCTGGCGGCTGTTGGGGTAAGCCATCCTTACCATCAAAGGCTCTATGAAGATGCCCAGCGGCCGCTTAGTCAGCCCCCTCGGAACAAGCGCGGCAGTGGTCCAGTAGGTCCACTACCTGCTTTACCTGCTCATCTGTTATATACACTCACCGGCCACTTTTTTAGGTACACCATGCTAGTTACGGGTTGGACCCCCTTTTGCCTTCAGAACTGCCTCAATTCTTCGTGGGATAGATTCGCCACGGTGTTGCAACGATGCGCATTTGGTACCAGGGGGCGCAAATAGTGCCAAGAAAATATTCCCCACACCATGACACCACCACCACCAGCCTGAACCGTTGATACAAGGCAGGATGGATCCATGCTTTCATGTTGTTGACGCCAAATTCTGACCCTACCATCCGAATGTCGCAGCAGAAATCGAGACTCATCAGACCAGGCAACGTTTTTCCAATCTTCTACTGTCCAATTTCGATGAGCTTGGGCAAATTGGAGCCTCAGTTTCCTGTTCTTAGCTGAAAGGAGTGGCACCCGGTGTGGTCTTCTGCTGCTGTAGCCCATCTGCCTCAAAGTTCGCCGTACTGTGCGTTCAGAGATGCTCTTCTGCCTACCTTGGTTGTTACGGGTGGCTATTTGAGTCACTGTTGCCTTTCTATCAGCTCGAATCAGTCTGCCATTCTCCTTTGACCTCTGGCATCAACAAGCCATTCCCCCCCACAGGACTGCCGCTCACTGGATGTTTTTTCTTTTTCGGACCATTCTCTGTAAACCCTAGAGATGGTTGTGCGTGAAAATCCCAGGAGATCAGCAGTTTCTGAAATACTCAGACCAGCCCTCTGGCACCAACAACCATGCCATGTTCAAAGGCACTCAAATCACCTTTCTTCCCCATACTGATGCTCGGTTTGAACTGCAGGAGATTGTCTTGACCATGTCTACATGCCTAAATGCACTGAGTTGCCGCCATGTGATTGGCTGATTAGAAATTAAGTGTTAACGAGCAGTTGGACAGGTGTACCTAATAAAGTGGCCGGTGAGTGTATGTGTGTGCAGTGTTTTTTTTTTTTTACAGGTTTATCTTTTGGACTACATCAGATTTGTTGGAATACACTGAACCAATGTTGGACCCATGTTTTTTAAAATGGTCAAAGATAAATGTTATCTGAGAGTGTTTATTTAAATTCTTAGTGTTTTTTCTCTTTTTTTTGTGTTTCTTTTTACCATTTCATTCCAGTTTCAGTAATGGAGAGGTCTGACAGTCCCTCCATTTTTCTTAACTGGCCAAAGTAAACTTTTATAATTGGTTTGCATTACCTAAATAATTTAGTATAGCAGATATCAGATAATCTGTCTGTGTCTAGAGCTAAATCAGCAGCCTGAGGTCAGGCCATACCCTTTGCTGTGATTGGCTGACTGATATTTAGTTCAGCCCGATTTGACATGCCCCATGGACGGGACATGCCCCCTGTGCTGTGATTGGCTGCCTGCACTTTGTGTTGACTTCCCTCTGAGCTGTGGAAAATGAAAGTGAAACTAGCTGATTCAGCTTTCTGTAATGGCTGTGTTTGTATAATAGAGGCTGTCTCAGCTCCTCTCTATGTTATGTTCATCTCCCAGTGATCGCTCTGTTTGAAGGATCTGGGCAATTACTGAGTCTGTAGCTGCAAGATTTACTCTCGCCCCATATAACACAGCCTTATACAGTCTTCTCCACCACTATCTCCTGAGTGAGAAGAGTGCATTTCTCACATTTGTTTCATCATTTCAGGCTATATGTATAACTGTTTCCACCAATACAGGTGTTCTGGTTACAAGGAGCTTGTGGCGGGGGGTGACAGCTCTCCAGGCCTGAGAACTGACCACTGCAGGAGGCCTGCAGAGCTGTGACATCCTCCCCCTTCCACTGATAACACCGAATGATGATGTCACTAGACTTCAGTGAGAGAAGACACACCTACTGGGAGGAGAGACCTGCCCCTGGAATTGAAGCTGTGAAGAGGCAGAGAGAAAGCTCAAATCTGCAAAAGCCTATGATGAGAAAACCTCTTTAAATAAACACTCTCCAACAACTTCCCTTGTTGACTTATTTTTTTAAGAAATGGATTCAATGCTAGTCCAACATAGTCTGACAAATCTGACTTAGTCCAAAGAGGAAGCCTATAAAAAAATAAAAACACTACTTAAAACTTGACAGTACTTAACTCCGTTCCCTGCACCCCTAGAGATCGTTCCTGAGGCTGATCTTTTGTGGATGCAAGTAGCAGATTTGAGACTGCACAATATGATCCTATCAATACAGGCCACAGCACAGGTCTCTGCAGGGTAGGTCTTCTTTCTCAGCCAGGAGATTGTGTCTGTGATCTATGGCCTGTACCTACATCCCCCTCCTGCTCCTCCTTGCAACCATTGAATTATATGGTCGAGTGCCAACACAAAATACAACCTCCACCTATCCCCTTATGGGGGTAGGGAATAGGTAGGTAGGTGATGAAAATGTAAGAATTCTAAGATGCTTGTGTGGCAAATTGTTGCCTAGATGAGTCATGGCTGGAAGAAGTCCTCATGGCGGTCTCGCTTGAAAGAAAAAAAAGGGGAAAGGAATGAATCATCAGAGAAGATGTCACTCCTGAGTTACTGGCTGTTACTGCACAGTAATCACTCACATGTCTGCAGAGCTCCTGTTTACAACTGAGTACCCATTTTTCAGCTGTGGTTTTCATTTTACTGCGTATTGCTGAGGTGACGTACAGTATCTATGCAGAAAACATGGAAAATTAGCGACAGAAACACACGTTTTTTTACACACTAAAATACACACTGTTCATGTGCGGTGAAAAATGCTGTGTGAACCAAGCCCTACTATGCAAAATGTGACAAAGAGGCTCATGTCCTGGACCTTTTAGGATCCAATCAATGCCCCTGTGTGGCACAAATACAGCTCCTTCCAACTGCAGGTCTGGCTGTACCTCCATACCGTCAGCTTCGGACCTCTGGACATGTGGGGTCTTTTTCACAGTGGAGGAAAATCTGTCTGTTTTTACAATGTCAGCACATAGGGTAGGTTAGAAGGGATGGCAATCCATGTTGTTCACACAAGCAACCCCGATACAGTGTTCACTTGCAGAGTATTGTACCCTGGCATACTTGCCAACCCTCATTTCTTTAAAGACACTCCTGCAAACTGTGACACAAAAAAGGCATTCCTGAGCATACTAGGGGTATTTTTGGGAGTGGGGCTAAAATCTCCCAGAATTTGAAGTGAAAAAGTTAGCAAGTATGGAGGACAGCCTATTAGATCAAGAGACTAAAAATATACCATGTCCTTGATGGAGACCAAGACTCAGACCTGACAATTAATACCTCCCGGTTGGCTCATAGCTAGCTACAAGCCAACTCTGTGAGAGAATGAGGAGGGTGACGCCTGTGGTCGTCCTCCTCATTTATTTCTATAGGAGCTCTAAATATATAGCTGTCTGCATGTGCTCAGCTATATTCCTATAAAAATTATTGTGTAGGATTGCCAGAAGCCACGCAAGCCACAGGTCGCTATGAACTGACCTGGGACCACCCTTTTAAATTCCAATGTAAATACTGTATTTGTTGAGTTATTGAGCACCATCTCCTCAATAAGGCACCTACTGCTAAGCCCCTCATCTTATCAACATCAGTCTGCAGAAGTTAACAACACCACAGTTTCCTCACTTCAGGTGGTTGTGTGAATGCAGCACCTTGCACTGCTTTTGTCACACAAGGTTTCCCAGGCTAAACCCTGAACCACCCAGCCCAGCACCATAAGGAATATATTATCCATGTAAATAAACATCCTATGACAGCAGGCAATGCCGGCACAGAGTGGTCATAAACCAACATCGGTTGCATCATTTGACAGTGAATACAGCACTGCTCCAATACAGAAGCAAAGAGGCCTGTTGGTCCCGCTAACTCAAAAGCCCAATCGCACGTGCGAAAGACGAGACCCCTGTAGTTACACTATTGCATTCCTGTGCACCATAGCCCATTCATTTAGGTGCCGAGATTGCCACAGCATCTAAATGGTTAAACAACATGGATTGGAGCCTACTTCAATCTCTGCTGTTAGTGGCTGATGTCAGATGTGAAAATCCGCTGGCACCTGCCGCCTGTGAAGCATTCATAGCTCCCTACCTACAATAAAGATCCATACGTCCATTGTTGGTAAGTGGTTAAAAGGAAGCTTACAGAAGAATTTAGCAACTTGTACCTCCAGCAAAGGGCCGTTCCTAGGGGCGGGCAAGGCGGGCGATTGCCTGGGGCGCCGAGGCTCTGCTCACCCGAGGAGGGGCGCCGCCCACCTCGCCCACACGGAGGATAGCTCCTGACTCTGTGCTGCTGTTTTATAACAGCCGTGCAGAGTCAGCAGCCCGCTGGTACAGGGAGGAGGCAGGACGAATCGTTACCGTCCTGCCTTCTCCCCTGTATCAGCGTCACAGGGGGGCGCAGCTTTCACCACGCCCCCTGCGACGCTGGGACTCCTCGGTTGGCAGCTCTGCCGGCCGAGTAGATCCCTGGGAGCTGCATGACCGCGTAAGCTGCCAGAGCTGGACGCGGGGACCCCGGCGAGGCGAGTACTTTTTTATTTTATAATTAGCTACTACCTGGCTATAGGGGCATCACCTGGCTACAGGGGCATCACCTGGCTACAGCGGCATCACCTGGCTACAGGGGCATCAACTGGCTATAGGGGCATCTACTGGCTACAGGGGCATCTACTGGCTATAGGGGCATCTACCTGACTACAGGGGCACTACCTGGCTAGAGGGGCATCACCTCGCTATAGGGGCGTCACCTGGCTACAGGGGCATCTACCTGACTATAGGGGAATCTACTGGCTATAGGGGCACCACCTGACTATAGGGGCATCTACATGGCTATAGGGCTCACTACCTGGCTATAGGGGGGCACTAACTGGCTATAAGGGACTACTATCTGGCTATAGGTAGCTACTACATGGCTACCGGGGCAACTGTCTGGCTACAGGGGCTACTACATGACTACCATATGAGGTGCTATAGATGGGAAGTTTATATAGAGATAGGAATTGGTAGAGGAGTGCTGATAAAGTGAGGCGTCTAAGATGTTTGTTTTGTAAATTCTATAGTGAAGAGTTGTGGCCAGGAGAAGTCATCATGGCATCTGGGACAGATGGAGAAGAGGAAGAGAAAGAGAACAACTCTTCAGAGACGTCTCCTGTAAGTCCCTGGATGTAACTTTACTGTAATCATTTATATGTCTGCAGAGCCTGTGTGCCATTGGTATCCACCACTGTATGGTCACTGTATGCCTGTAATATTAGTTGTAGTATAATGGTTTGCATTCAGTAATGGTCAGTTTGTGTTATTCAGTCACTATATGGTGGTGATATATGGTCATGGTGTGGTGGTATTATTTGGTCACTGTGTGCTGGTGATATGTGGTCTTAGTAGGACATTGGCACTATTAGCCTTGGGATTCTGGTTGGTGTTGTGGTGTTATTTGGTAACTGTATGACTATTATTTAGTAGTTCTATACCTAGCACATTGTGGTAAAGCTTTTTGTATATTTTAGATTTGGTTGATGGTGATGCAATGTGTCGCATTGTGGCGCATTATGTTACGGGGTGAGGGGGGCAAAATTCCTTCACCTCGCCCTGAGTGCAATTTAGCCTAGGAACTGTCCTGCTCCAACAGTACCTGGCAAATGTGTTCTTATGGCTTAGTTTTCTTTTCTGCCAATAGGTTCTTTGCTAGACTAAAAAAGCACTTTATTCCTTGGTGTCTACATTAAGAGCTGGAGATGCTTCAGCTAAAAGTCATGATTTGCCCGCTCTGATTTCAGTCAGCCAGCCTGGATTGACATCCCTCAGGGATGTCAATTAAGCCTGGCTTGGCGATATCTTTGTGTCAAGAATTTTTTAACCACTTCCTCACCAGCTGTTATGTTAGTACATCAGGTTTCAAAACTATGATGCTTTTCCAAGCTGGGTTATTCTACTTTTTTCTTTGCCATTTTTATATATAAAGTTTTTTTTTATCTTTTTCAGTTTTTTGGTATATAGGAGAAAAAAAATCTTATTTTTTCAAGTTTTATTTTTGCAGCAAGAAGTGCCACTAAAATAAGTTTTGTAGTTGTGTTACCTCTCTGTTATGAACATTTTTATGTAAGTGATATACAATTGTTGCGGTTCACCAGGACTAGGCTAAAACGTATGGTTTGTGCTTGAATTGTTTATTTTGTCTTTACTTTTTAATTATTTATTTAACACATTGCGCCGATCACAAGTTCAGAAAAGACCTCTGTGGGCTGCTTCTACATAACATTATTTTTTAAATTGCTGATTTCCCTGGTATCTGGGGCTTATATATTAGTCTCATTGCAGGAGGAAAAGAGCCAGTACTGGCAGCAGAGCATAAATGTTTATACCAAGCAGCTCCTGTAGTTACCCAGCTTGGGATAGAACCAGGAAGCCTGATGGCTCCCTGCATAGATGTATTCACCACATTAATTGAGCAGCATACATGCAGCGATGAAGAAAGCAGGGGCAGTAATAAAACCTCCCTGCCTTCTCCTGGAGAGCACACCTGTTGCTTACAGCTGACTCTCCACTCCTGCGGCCGCAGAAAATGAATGCAGCTGCAGACTCTACAAGCATGTTCAGCAACATCTTTTCAGAGTCACCTATGGACTGTCTGGAAATTTATAGTCTGTAAGTGGTTGACGTATTTAGGAAGACCTATTACGTGGGCCCAAGTGCACCCTGCTTAAAAGGCTATATGTCTGGCCTTAGAGATAGCTACCTAGCTAGATAGCTAGCTAGATAGATAGATAAAAAAGAAGCAACAGCAGCACTTCATAGGTGCAAGGGCATGTTCACACGGCGGTTTTGGCCGTGGGTTTTGCCGCGGTTTCCGCGGCCAAAACCTCGTCGATCCTCGCTGCAAACTCGCGTCTCCCGACGCGAGTTTGCGGCGCGGGCGCTGTGGTGGTCTTGGCGTGGGTGGGGCGTGGTTTGGGGCGCGGCTTGCGCCGAGGGTTTGGTCTCGGCGCGATTTGGCCGCAGTTTTGGCCGCAGAAACCGCGTCGGAACCCGCGGCCAGAACCGCGCCCCAATCCACCGTGTGAATAGGGCCCAATCCTGATGAAAAGCTTGGTGCCAGTGAAGTAAAAAAAGCTTGGAAAATAGCTTAATCCAGTTATATTAAAGAAAGTTCTTTACAGCACTCTTCCAGGTGAAAATGAAAATCCAGTTTATTTCCACATGCTTACACTTAAGTGTAAGCATGTGGCAATAAACTGGATTTTCTTTTTTACCTAGAAGAGTGCTGTGAAGAACTTTCTTTAATATAGATAGATAGATAGATAGATAGATAGATAAATAGATAGATAGATGTGCAAAAGAGGCATGAGTGGTATTGTCTGAGTAAAGAAAATGCAGAACCTTTTTTCTAATTCTGGACAACCCATTTTTAAGTATTCACGGGTCTCTTATAACCTTTTTCTTTGCTGGTTCCTATTCTTACTGTACTTTCAAACAGCTCCTGAACCACCCTCTAAATTGTATTCTCTATATGTTCATTGAAGAAATCTTTTGTATCATTTCTGTGTTACCTTAAAACATCCACAGAGTGAGTGTGGTGAAAATGTCTGAAATAAGCAGATATAAAACAGACTATTCCAGTAGCTCTTAGTAGTCTTCCTCTTTCTTCACAATTGCCTCCTCTGCATCATTCTTAAATTAATCTAATTTTTCTAAGTGCCATAAAATGCTGTTTTGTCAGGAATGTCTAACTCTTCATTTGTTTAGAGAGTGATTGACATTAAACAACAATTGGTGATAATGGCTACGCCTAGGTGATACAGGGATATCGAAGGAATAAGCACGCTTCTATCGAACTTGTCTTTCATTCTTTCGCCACTTTCTTCTCCTGTACTTTCTCTGTGATTGCTTGGTGATTAAGTGAAGGTGTTTTGTCTGCTCCATTTAGTTGTAGAGTCAACCTTAATCACAACGGGGGTTTTAACATAATCATTAAAACTGGTTTGTACTTAGTCACATTTAGATAAGTGGCTGGGTAGGTGGTTTTGTTACACAGAAGTGCATGTTTGCAAAGTGATATGTTCTAAAAAAGGACATATGTGCATGTATAGGGAGGCAGCACTGCAACATTTCATTTTTATTCAGCTCACTAACCAGTACCATAGTTTTATACTTGTGGCATTGCTCAAATCTGTCTCTGCTCGGTTCAACGCTGATTTAAAAAAAAGTTCAGATTCAGTTTGTCCTGAATCTAATTTTTTTCTACTCTGTCTCTATTCCTAACTGTAACCATAGCTCTTATCCGAGTTGGGGATCAGAGTTTAATTTTGTAGGCCTTTTAAGGTTAACGTACTTCTCTGGGTCCGCCATAGCCATTGCTCCAATGCCACTTCTGCTCTGATGTCACTTCTGGTCTAATGTGCCATGGGAATGGAGGTGACATTTGAGCGGTAGTGACAGCGAGACTAGAAGTGGAAACCCCACAGAGAAGTAACTTAAAACCCCAACACAAACTTAAAGGGGTTTTCTCACTACAAAGATCATATCTGTAATGATGGGGACAGTAATAATAAGCACTTTTGTAATTGGGTAATTGGTTTTTATTACCTACATCATTTAGTATAGCAGTTATTAGCTAATCTGTGTGTGTCTAGAGCTAAATTTGAAGCCTTGTGTCAGGCCACAGTCCCTTTGCTGTGATTGGCTTTCTGATATGTAGTTCAGCCCTGGTTGGGAAAGTCCCCTTTATGGGACAAGTCCCCTGTGCTGTGATTGGCTGTTCTGCACTCCCCTGTGAGCTGTGTGAAAATGAAACTGGCTTTCTGTGTTGGCTGCCATCTGTGTTCACTCTCCCCACCCATATAACAAAGTCTTATACTGTTTCCCCCTTTACCTCCTGTCTGATAACAGAGGGGGGAGCAGAGTGCATTTCTCACATTTGTTTCATCATTTCAGGCTGTATGTATAACTGTTTACACCAATACAGGTGTTCTGGTTACAAGGAGCTTGTGGAGGGAGGTGACAGCTCTGCAGGTATAATAACTGACCACTGCAGGACAGACATCCTCTCTCTACCACTGCTCACACAGAATGATGATGATGACTAAGGAGGGAGAAGGGAGGGGGCGTGATGATGTCACCAGTCTTCAGTGATGGAAGACACGCATCCTGGGTGAGAGACTTGCCTACTGGGAGGAGAGACCCGCCCCTGGATTTGAAGCTGTAAACTGGAGAGAAAGCTCAAGATGCCTGCGAAAACCTGGGGTGAAAAGACCCCTTTAAATTTAGTGTTATAGTTATGGTTAGAGATGATTATTTTGACAATTTACAATGATTTGGGCTGACTGGAATTGAACTGCTTGGAGTTAAGTCAAATTGGACTTGACTCTATCTGTGAACTAAATCCTAAGCCCAACACTTTATATTTGGTTTAAACTTATACTTATTCTGAGAGGGGAGCTTATTTAGTCTAAAAATGTCCACGACTTTATGTAGACAATGTGTTATAGTAGGTGGTACTTCACTTCCAGAGGGAAGTGATATCAGGACTTTTGCTGCTTGAAGTATGTGAAGAAAGGGTAAAGCAAGAGAAATCTCAAGTTTAGATGTGGAAGGTTAAAAAGATAAGATATGGTGTAATATCTATGGATTGTTAGCAAGCCTGTCAGGGATCTTTAGCACCCTGACCAACTAGGATGTATCCAGGACACTTATGCATCTTGAGGTACCCTCTGAGTACAGATCATGACATATCTTTGTCTAAACGATAGATGGCCAGGACCCATGGAAAGAAAATCCAATGTTTTATTTGGAATACAGCAAGTAGGGTGTGTTTCAGAGTAGACAGCCTCCTTAGTCATAGCTCTGAGTGTTTGCAGACTATTTATATTTCACTAGCAAAAAGTTAATGCATGATCCATTACTGGAACATAGGATGAAGGGTGCTGGAGTTAAAGCCAGAGAAGACAAGAATTCTGATTAACAGAGAGAACAACTGGCCAATATGCAACATTTGTTTTCCTAGACCAATAGAGTTGCTTTGGGTAAAATCCCAACAAGTTTGGTCTGTGGGATGGTTTGTTTGATGTCCCACATAAGGGACCTCCAGCCAAAGATTCCCCAACAGGTACATAAATGTTTAGCTCAGCTGCTTATATCTGCCAACAGTTCTAGAAAAGTAAATATCCAAATAATATTTATCAAAATCAGGTACCGTATATTAATACCACTTGCCTTTTGGATAATTGCCCTTTACTACGATAATCAAGTCATATAAACAGAGAGTTAAAGTGAGTCTAGTGTTGTACATTTCAGGCTCAACAAAGTCCTCTGTACAGCCCGAAATGTGTCAACTGATGCTAGACTCACTTTTATTCTCTATTTATATGACTTGATAACAATAAAGTAAAAGGCAATTACCCTACTGGATACTGAGCACTTATTCAGTGATGTGGATCCTTCTCAAACCGGACAAGCCGACAGGGATCCACGCAGGGCGTTTGCCTGAAAACCAGGAGCCTTTTCAGATGTAAGGGATCCTAAAAGGGTGAGCGTTGCTATCGTTGTTTGCCTTTTGAATGTAACCAACCTTTGGTATACACTGCTAGATTTTCTTGTCATCTAAATGTATTGAGAGAAAAATGACTTGGTTTAAAATAAGTTTTTTGGAGAAGGATTGGAAATATGTGCATCAGGTATTTTGGGGACCTATTTTTAGGAGTTTTTTTTCCAGTAATGGAAAATGAAATTTAAGTTAGTTATGTCATGTTTCAGATGACTATATTTGATAAAGCAAGACAAACTGTATTTAAAAGGTCTCTAGGAATTGTGATGTGGATCCTTGGGACTGCGACTGGCAGAGATATTACGAGCAAGGACACCAGGAGGGCAGGCAGGGGCACCAGAAGCTAAGGGATAGGAAGCTAGGATACTGTGTTAGGACAATAGGAACTCAGGGACAGAAGACTAGAACGTGGGAACAACAGAAGCTCAAACACAAGAGACTAGGTCATTGGGATAACAGGACCTCAGAAACGGGAGACTAGAACGAAGAAGCTCCAGAGTCTCAGGGACAGAAGGCTAGTGAAGAGGGACACCAAGAGATCAGAGATAGGGGACTAGAACACAGAGGCACCAGAGGCTCAGGGAAGGGAGGTTAGGACAGAGGGACACCAAGAACTCAGAGATTGGAGGATATAACAGATGGAAATCAAGAGCTCATAGATGGGAAGCTAGAATATAGAGAGACAATCAGAGCTCAGGGATGGAAAGCTATGGACATAATGAGCTCAGAGATTGTGAGGCTAGAAAAACAGGCACCAGAGCCTCCATGATGGGAGGCTAGGACAGAGGGACACCAGGAGCTTAGGGACAGGAGGCTTGGGCAAAGGGACACCATGAGTTCAGAGATGAACGGTTAGTAGCTCAGGGATGGGAAGCTAGTAAATAAGAATATTAGGAGCTCAGGGATGGGAGATAAGAACTCAGAGGCACCAGAGGCTCAGGGATGGGAGGCTAGGACAGAGTGTCACCAGGAGTTCATGGATAGGAGATTAGGACAGAGGGACAGCAAGAGCTGAGAGATGAGAGATTAGAACACAGAGGCACCAGAGGCTCAGGGATTAGAAGCTAGGACAAAGGGACACTAGGAGCTCAGAGACAGGAGGCTAGGACTGGGGAACACCAAGAGTGCAGGATTTTGGACCAGAAGGTGGCTGATAGTAGGAGTGCAGGATACTGAACCTGCAGGTGACTGACACCAGGAACGCAACAGGTAGGCAACAGGTAGCTTACACCAACAGCAAAGGATTTTGGGCCAACAGACGGCTAACACCGGGGCACAGAATTCCAGGCCACTAGGCAGTGAACATCAGGACTTGGAATACTTGGAATACGATATTGGATTAGAGGAAGATGACACAGACTCCAGACACCAGCAGATTTAGAACAGGATACCAGATTAGCAGAAAATTATGTAGACACAGGGCAGCAGCAGATTTGGCTTTGCCATGAGCAGATGCGGAACACTAGTGTATTTACCTAAGAGCAGAACCAAGTCAGAAACCAGGACAAAGTTCAAAACCAACAGATGATGAGCTTGGGGTTAGGGTCAACATTGCTCAGGAACTCTGAGGGCTTGTAGCAGATCACAAAGGATCCTAATACTCTGCACAGACACTCAGGCACAGACCGATGATAATGGCAGGGTTTTATAACTCCTCTATATGAATCATGAGCCACAGCTGAGAGATATGCTAGGTCATTGGACAAAAAAGTCACTGAAAATCGAATCCTAAA
The DNA here is from genome assembly GCA_025379985.1 of Phyllomedusa bahiana. Lineage (NCBI taxonomy): Eukaryota > Metazoa > Chordata > Amphibia > Anura > Hylidae > Phyllomedusa > Phyllomedusa bahiana. The sequence goes on from JAODAL010017065.1 coordinate 19,908, forward strand.
AAGTTTCATAGAACTGAGTTTTTTGTCCACTGCTTATCAAAAGCTGCTGAAAAACTGTCAGTTTTTTCACGCATTTTGCATTTTTTGTGCATTTTTTGCACATTTGTTGTGCTGTTTTTTTTTACACAAATGCACAGCAACCATTGTTATTGCTATAGATTTCTGCAAAAAAATGCACCAAAAAACGTCGCTTTAAATAGACTCCAATAGTAAATTTTCTGCCCTGCTCTGTCATTTTTTGCAACATGGTTCAAAGAACAACCAGCAGCAAAAAACGAGTAGAAAAAAAAACGTTCTGTGGAGACTACAGAACATTTTTACTATTAAAGTCTATGGGATCTGTTTTCAGTAGTTTTTTCAGCAGTTTTAGAAAATTAAAAATGCTGAAAACACAACTGAAAATGTGTGCAGTGGAAACATAGCCGTAGAGTTCCAAACAGGTAGTTAACCGTCGCATTGCTTGATGATTAAGCAGACACTGAGTAGAAGCAACATACAACCATCAGGCTACAAAGGCATGTTGTTGACCTCAAAAGACCTTGAAAATCATGACAAGCTAATTGGCAAGTTAAATAAGTGTTTTTGGTATCATAAAAGAGAGGAATGTAGTTTGTATTGTATAGCAATGCTCGGCCAGGGATAAATTTAAGAAAGTCTATGCCCTGCTGGAATAGAGAGGAATACTGAGCTGACTCAGCTTTGTTTGAAGGGCAAAGAACCACATGTCAGATTTAGAATCAGATTCATAATTCATCACTGAATGTCACTTTTTTCTAATCCTCCACACTCCGATTTTGCTTCTCTTTAGCTCCCGTTGCCTTATCTTTTGTTTAAGTGTTATTTTTAGTTTTCATTTGGCTTTTCTACATGTTAATAGCATTTTTTATATTCAACCAATATCTTAAGGTTCTGTGACTCCTGTTTTCACCTATTTGTTTTGCTGTTTTTCTATTTTCATGCTTCGAGCTTTATATCCTGATACCTCCTTTGTGCTAATAAAAACATGTTCCATTCATGACCTTCTTCTTCTGTCAGATCTATAGCTTGGCTTTATTTCAACCAGGGCAAAGGTTTGGTACATTGCCCTAGCCCTGAATCTAAATACTCTGACCATGACAAAAAGGTTTGTTGGCCATCATCCCCAGCTGTGGCCTTGCCTTTTGTTTATATTTGTACCAAACTTTGCACAAAGTTGACTGGAGACACTCAACATCGTTTGCCACACTACATGTTAGATTTCCATTTTGAAGGAGTTTTAAAAGGCTCTTCATTGTTTTAATTGAGAACTCTGTTGTCATGGCCATGTTTTCTTTCTTTTAGCCAAGTCCAAAGGCTTGATAATGTCTCTAAGCACTTTCTCTATTAACTGTAGAATAATTAGCATTTTTAGACTTGTGTTGAATTTGTTTTAGTAATGCAAATTACAAGGTGATTTTATCATTTTTCCTTCAACAGTGAGTAATTCAATAGTATTTCCTCTACTTGATCTGGAACATATGCCATTAATTAAAATAATTTACTTTCTTTTGTTTGAAGTTTGTTTCCGGAAGCCCGGATATTAAGCTACTGCATATTGTTTTTTTTTGTCATGTCTGTGATTTGAGTATTTCCTATGAAGTTAAAAAGCCTGGTTAACATTCTCTCAGTGTGGTTATTTCCTCATTTTTGGCAAGCATTTTTATCAAGATATTAACGTGGAATGACACAGATATTTAGTACTTATCTATAAGTTGAGGCATGGTCCTCTTTAGTCAATGTTTTATCCAGCAAGATTGTATAGGCCCTACTTAATGAAACAGAGATTCAGGGTTGGCTTTTTAGGTTATTTACTAATGTAATGGAGCTGAATTAGTTAAATCAATAGAGCTGAATTTCTTGTTTGAAAGGATCCTTTCAGATCAGATATTGTTAGGTTATATGGTTATATCATCGATATCTCTTTGCGGGAAATCAATGGCTGTTACACGTATCATCTGCATCTGTAGTTTTCTTTAGGACTGTTGCTGCGGGGAACCCCCAGGTCAATACCCCTGACTTGACTAGTAGTGGTTGGAGCCGAAGTGCAGGTGACAGAGTCCAGGAAGTTATTAAGCAGGTATAACGGCAGAATAGAGCAGAACAGAAGTACAGGATCAGCAACCTGGACACAGCAGGGTTAACTAAAGACTGGAAGCTGGTCCTAGGCAGGAAGCTAACAGGCAAGACGGCAGGATACAGCAGAATAATCAGGCATCAGGGCTGCAGATAACAGCAGATCCCAGGAACCTGGGTATAGACAGACAGGCAAGACAGCAGGAACAGCAGGGTTAAACGTGCACATAATCAGACAGACATAACACATACTTACCAACTCTCCCTGATCATCAGAGAGACTCCCTGAATAGGGGGAGTCCTCCCAGGCTCCATGAAGAGTTGGTAAGTCTACTGCAATGACATGAAGTCAGATAGTGAGAAAAACATGTATATGTGTCTTTTTATATAGTGTATGTAAACATCTGGTTTCAACTATATAAAACTTGTCCTATAGATAAAATAGTTTATTTTAAAGTAATCAGACAATTACCATGGCATAGCCACAATGTAGCTATAGATTACATTTTTTCACGTATTTGTGGGACAGAATTGCTATACTCTGCACTATATACACTCGTACAGCATACAGTATATGGCTGAAAAGGAGCCAAACAGTCACAAGTTGACAATGTTTGGTCAGTTTTAGCCTAAGCCTATATGGCAGCTATACCATACTATACATCTGAGTACTTTTTTTTACTGGCTGTGGGTTGCTCTTTAAATAGTCGTGGTGCCAGGGTAAAGCATCACGAGATGCTGCCCTGACATCACTTGGTGCATAGGGACCACATTGTAGCTTGGCTCTGAAGGAAGCTGATTAATGTGCTCTTACTCATCTAGGATGCTGGTTAGGAGGTCCAGTAAAGCTGAAGGATACCACATTCCCTAATCAGCTTTCCTCCAAAGCTGTTACACAGATGTGAAAAGGGGGTGTAACTTTGTGTAAAAGAGGGCCTTTTATGTAAAACAGGGGGTGTGGCCCACTCAAACCATCAGGGCGACAAGCTGCAATTCAAAATCTCCCTGAAGGCCACTTCCAAAAGTTGGCAAGTATGATATAACAACAGGTAGCAGAATGAAACAGTGAGCTCAGGTGGAAAATCATGAACTGACCAGGAACAGAGGCAGGAAGTCCCTTATATGCCAGGCGGTCATAGGTCATTGGACAGACAGGTTAGAGACTGTCCCTTAAAATCCAGACCAGTAAGCGCTCACTTGCTCCCTAGAGAGCATGAGCAGACACAAGCAGAAACAGAAGCACGGACAGGTGAGCACACAGACACAAGTTGCACAACAACAGGTACAGGAACTGGGGACCCAAACAGGTAAACAGACGTGTCGGTGGTCCACAGCAATGGCCACGCCGTGTACTGTGACATAAACTGTATCTGTTCAATAAACAAAAGACATTTTTATCTTTCTCAGAACTCAAGCGCCACCAGTGAATGGAAGGTAATACCATCATATATTAGAAGAAATCTAGGACAATTGCTTTGCTTACACATTGTGGGGCACTTATGTAGACAAGTTATTAATAACTCTACCAGACCTGTCTGAGTCAAGGCCTTTTGTGATCTGCCGTGAAAGTCTTTTTGACCTTTGGGTTATGCATAGCTCTGGATACAAGGATGCCACCTACAGGATATGTGCTTATTGGCTACAATAATATCTTGGAAGTGTTCCAGGGGTAGGCAATATATGGATTATGTGAGACAGTGCATGGAGCAAGGAGAGGTGAGTATCGGACACTGGGCTGCAAGTGCATCCGTGGCTCGACATGCAGGTCATGGCGCTACTCGGAGTACCAGCAGCGGAGATGGCAGAAGTACAGGGAGCACCTGTAACAGTTTCCCCCCTTTTGGCCTCCACCTCTTTCTAGCCTGGACAAACTTCAGTACCAACTCGCAGTCCAAGATATTGTCTTCATGCTCCCAGGACCTTCTGGCCCAAGCCCCTTCCAGTTAATGAGAAAGTGTCTCCTTCCCCTGACATGGCCAAGATTTTTTTCACTGCATAGACATTGGTGGAATCAGCTACAGGAGAAGGGGAGATGACCTTCTGAGAGAAACGATTAAGGATGAGCTTTTTTAGCAGGGAGACATGGAAAAAGTTTGGGATGCACATTGTTGAAGGAAGCCGGAGTTTATACTGAACTGGATTAATATGTTTTAGTACCTCAAATAGCCCCAGGAGCCGAGAACACAGTTTGTAGCTGGGAATCTTCAACTGAATATACTTGTCTGAAAGCCACACCTTGTCTCCAGGAGCAAAGGATGGGGAAGGTCTTGTCTTTTGTGCGCCTGAGACTTGATACGAGCCGACACATGATGCAGAGACTAGTGTGTCCTACTCCAGATGGACTTCAGTTTAAACTGAAGCTGAGAGCAGAGGGCACGGCAAGACATTGTCACAAATTGAACCCCCCGATCTGAGACAAGATGCGGGGAAGTCCCTGCAACCGAAATATGTGCTGGAAAAATAAGTTGGCGTAGACGTGGAGCAGAGGGCTACCCAGGTTGTGGTTGGTAGTGATACATCTTTGAAAACGATCCAGTAACCATCCAAACTACAGTATTACTGGAGGAGGGAGTAACTTTGGTGACAAAGTCCATTGCGATGTGTGTCCAAGGGCTATTCAGAAGAGGCAAAGGTTGCAGCAGGCCTGATTTGAGGTGTCTTGTTGTGGGCACAAGTGGTACAAGACTCCACAAAGTCTTTGACATCTTCAACAAGATCTGGTCACCAGTAGAAACAAGAGATAAATAGACAATATTTCTGTACCCTGGGATGTCCGGCCACCCGAGAGCAATGTCCTGAGTGCAGGGCATACATAAGTCTTTCCCGTAAGAACACTTTGGAGGTCAATGGGAGCTGTGGAAATCAAGCATTTGGGGGAACGACATGTCGTGGAGCCATTTCCTCATCTATAAGATGCACGGGAAAAAGCATCAGCCTTGATGTACTTTTCTGCAGGTCATAAGTGGATAAGGAAATTGAACTGGGAGAAGAGGCCACCTGGCTTGTCATGGATGTAGGCATTGAGCCGTCTGGTGGTACAAAACATTATTGTGGTTGATATATATTTTCTGGATGATGAACCCCCTCCATGAGGTGCCGCCACTCTTCCAGGGCCAGCTTGATGGCCAGAAGTTCATCATCTCAGATAGTATAATTTTTCTTTGTAGGAGAAAAAGTTTTAAAGAAGCATCCGCATGTGATGGTCTTGCCTTTAGGATTTTTCTACATGAGGACCGCTCCAGCTCCTACAGAACTGACATCAACCTCGAGGAAGAAGGGTTTCTTGGAGTACAGTATGCAGAAACAAGCACAGATTTTAATCAGGAGAACGCTTCTTCTGCCGCCGGGGTGTCACTACAGTATAAAAATGGGGAATGAATTGGTGCTAGTAATTGGCGAATGCCAAGAAGCACTGCATGGCCTGGAGCCCAACTGGTTGGGGCCAGTGCAAGACAGCAGACAATTTGGTAGGGTTCATCTGCAGTCCTTTGTCTGAGATCATATACCCGAGGAAGAGTAGTCTGGACTGATGGAAGATACACTTCTCCAGCTTTGCATAAAGACAATTGTTTCTTTGTCTTCTTAGCAACTGGCACACGTGTACAATGGGATTCTAGGTCAGACGAGAAGACCAGGATGTCATCTAGGTATACGGTGACACAAGAATACAGGATGTCATGGAAAATTTTGTTTGTGAATTCCTGGAAGACTGCCAGGTCATTTCCATTCATCCCCTTTCACAAATATGAACATGATCATAAGCTCCCTGCAATTCCAGCTTAGAGAAAATTCTGCCTCTATGGAGATGGTTAAAGAGCTCAGTGATTAGTGGCAATGTATACCAGTTTTTCATGGTTATTTTGTTGAGACTGCGATAATCAATGAAGGGACATAGTGAACTGTCTTTCTTCTCTACAAAGAAGAAGCCGGCAGTGGCAGGATAAGAAGACTTGTGGATAAACGCCTTCTGGAGGTTCTCTTTTGTATAGGCCGACATGGCCCAAGTCTCTGGCACAGACATAGATTGAGGAGGACTAGTACTGGGCTGCAGGTCTATAGGGAAATCATATGGGTGATGAGGTGGTTGGGTTTCAGCCTTCTTCTCAGAGAAGACGAACGGAAAATTCCTGACATGGAGAAGGCAGACCCGGCAGATGTTTGGGGAAGTGGGGTGCAACTGGCAAGGTGTCACTAAACAGCAAGACTGACAGTTTTCGCCTGTCTTACAGTTAAGCATAGGGGCATGATGCTGCAGCCACAGAAGTTCCAGGAGAAATGCAGAGGAAGAACGGGGTAACATGTAGAATGTGATCTTCTCTTTATGTAATGCCCGCACCTGAAGAGACACAAGTTCTGTACGAAACTGAATGGATTAAAAGTTCACTGCTAACAGAGGAGATAGCCAGAGGTTTTGTAAGTGGACCAACAGGAGCCGATATTTCGTCAACAGGGAAGTATCCAGGAAATTCCTGGCTTATCCAGAGTCCAGAAAAACAGAAACCAGAAACGATTTCAAAACCAGTCAAGATTTGCAGTGGCATGGTCAGATGTGGAGAGAAATTATTCACACCTAGTGACACCTTTCTTACACAGCCTAGGTGCGTATGTTTCCCGGATGTTACAGACATTGTGGGCACATCCTATGGTAGTGCTTAGGAATGGCACAGTAGAGGCACAGATTCTCTTCACGTCGACAGAATCATTCTTGCTAAGTCAGGCGGGCTCTATCCACTTGCTTGGGCTCTTCAGCAGAAGGCAGCGAAAGAGGCAGTGGAGGCCTTTGGAATACCGGAGACGAGGTAGACGGCATGACCGGACCAGTCCACGTTCTTGACAAAGTTCCTCCTGTCTCTCAGTAAAGCACACATCAATACAAGTGGCCAGGTGGATTAGGTCATTCAGCGAAGACGGAAGGTCCCATGTAGACAGCATATCTTTTATTCTGCTGGAGAGGCTCTTCTTGAATGTGGCTTTTAGGGCTGCCTTGTTCCAGGACAATTCCGAGGCTATGGCGCAGAATTGTAATGCGTATTCTCTGACAGAGGATTTCCCATAACACAGTTTCAGCAGTGCAGTTTCGGCAGAAGACGCATGTGCAAGTTCCTCAAAGATGCTGTGGAATTTGGAAAAGAAAGCCAGGAAATTAGTTGTAACAGGGAAGGCTGGATATTATAGAACCAGTGCTTGGCAGTTATCCAATTACTGGCACGCTTGGCCTTTAACTCTCACAGAGCTGGCATGCGCGCACCCTAGGAAGCAGGGATGCAAGCGCCAGCCAGCAGAGACAGCACAGGGAGCAAGGAGAGTAACTGCCACCAGCAGTAGAGACAGCAGGAGTATAGAGGCACCTACAACCTGGGGTGTAGGTCATTTGAGCACCTGTAATAATGTAATTATGAAGTTATGCGTTCTCAATATTGGACATACCCATATGTCTAATGTGGTAAGGTGTAGCATATAAGTACATGCAATAGATTGTGTGGGCTTTGATTGTGTACAGTGGGGAAAAAATGTACACCATACCGACTGTGAAGCATGGGGGTTGCAACATCATGCTTTGGGGCTGTTTCTCTGCAAAGGAACCAGGACGACTGATCTATGTACATGAAAGAATGAATGGGGCTATGTATCGTGAGATTTCGAGTCCAAACCTCCCTCCATCAGCAAGGGCATTGAAGATGAAATGTGGCTGGGTCTTTCAGTATGACAATAATCCCAAGCACACCGCCAAGGCAACAAAGGAGTGGCTTCATAAGAAGCATTTCAAGGTCCTGGAGTGGCCTAACCAGTCTCCAGATCTGAATCCCACAGAAAACCTTTGGAGGGAGTTGAAAGTCCGTGTTACCATGCGACAGCCCCAAAACATCACTGCTCTAAATTAGATCTGCATGGAGGAATAGAATGGGCCAACATACCAGCAACAGTGTGTGCCAACCTTGTGAGGACTTGCAGAAAATGTTTGACCTCTGTCATTTCCAACAAAGGATATATAACAAAGTATTGGGATGAACTTTTGTTTTTGACCAGATACTTATTTTCCGCCACAATTTGCAAATAAATTCTTTCCAAATCAGACAATGTAATTTTCTGGATTTGTTTTCTCATTTTGTCTCTCATAGTTGAGGTCTACCTATGATGTCAATTACAGGCCCCTCTTATCTTTTTAAGTGGGATACCTTGCATAATTGGTGGCTGATTAAATACTTTTTTTTCCCCACTGTATATTAGAGCTGGCGTCATGGGCTTTTGTCTGAGACCAGAGTTTAACCCCTTTGATGCAGCAGTCATCTAAGGTAAAGACATAGGTAAGAGACTCCCTTTGTCTCCATCGGCACCCGCCTTGCCTAATATAGACTATCTGGTTGTCTGTGCCATCCATATACCTAGGCATGGTATTTGACAGTTAATAATACATTGCAGTTAGAGATGGGTGAATTTCTCAAAAATTCGGTTCGGTCACTAAGCCGAATTTCCCGCCAAAAATAAATTCGGTCCGAATTACTTCAGGATGAATCGCGTTAAAAAACAGCTATTTCCAGGCTGCACCAGAGCCTGCAGGGTGCTGTAGAACGTTGTGCCAAGCTTTAAAAATGCAGAGGGAAAATTGGTTTTTGGGCTTATTTTAAAAGTTGTGTTTTAGTATGACCCCGCAGTTGGGCTTTCCGCCCCTCTTAGAAACGGGTTCACTATAAAAATTTCCCCGGGCAATGAGAGGGGAAAAAATGACCAAAAAAAAAGGGGGGGAAAGTAGCCTGATAAAGTCATGGCAGCGAAAAGCTGGGAAAAAAAAAAAAATGGGGGCTCAGGGGGTAACATTACCCGACAGAAATGTGGAGGGTTGGGCCTGGGGGCGCCACAGCAGCAAGGGGGTCAGAAGTGGCACAAAGATATTCTGGAGGGTGGAAAAAACAGGAGTTTGGCCACAGAGTTTTGGGACAATGACAGAGTGTGGAGGTAAAGGGGGAAACAGCAAAATGAAGGGCAGGGCAGTGGCCAATGACATTCTGGAGGTGGCAAAAAAAGTAGTAAAGGGCCCCAAAAGTGGCACCCAAAGACGAGAGGGGGAGGGGACCATTTGGGGCAGATGAGGTTAGGGCAGTGGGACAAAAGGGCATTTTGGAGGTGGGGGCCCAAAAAATGGGTAGGCCACAGGTGGAACAATGACACAGTTGGAGGGTTTCGGCAGCAGCCCGAGCAGCAGCATGAGGCAGACAGTGGCACAATGACTTCTGGAGGGGCCAAAAACAGGGGTAGGCCACAGGGGACAATGACAAGAGTGGAGGTCATACAGCACAACAGCAGCAGAGAGGTCAGACGTGGCACAATGACAAATTTGAGGTTGGGGCAAAAAGGAGAGGCCAAAAACAGTGGGACAATGAACCCGTTGGAGGCAGGCAGCGCAGCATGAGGGCAGACAGTGGCACAAACATTCTGGAAAGGGGGAAAAAAAGAAATAAACCCCAGGTGGAAATGACACATTGGGTCACGGGGGGCGCAGCCCTGGGTCGACAGTGGACAATGAATTTTTGGGTGGGCAAAAAAACGGAGAAGGGCCCCAAAGTGCACAATGACACAGTGTGGAGGGCACGGGGAGCAGCAGCATGAGGTCAGACAGTGGCACAATGAATTCTGGAGTGCAAAAAAATGGAGTAGGCCCCAGAGTGGACAAAGACACAGTGTGGAGGGACGGCAGCAGCAAAAAACAGCGCTGAAGTCAGACAGGGCACAATGAATTTTTAGGTGGGCCAAAAAACTGGAGTAGGGCCCAATGGCACAATGACACAGTGTGGGAGGGGGCGGGAGCAGCAGCATGAGGTCGAAGTGCACAAGAAAATTTTGGGGGTCAAAAAGGAGGCCCAAAAGGGGGGCCCAAAAAAGGGGGGGGAAGGGGCAGCAGATGAGGTCAGACAGGGCACAATGACATTCTGGAGGGGGCAAAAACCCGGGGTAGGCCACAAGTGGACAATGACACAGTGTGGGGTTACGGGGGAGCAGCCAAAGCAGCAGCATGAGGTAGACGTGGCAAAAGAATTTGGAGGTGGCAAAAAAAAAAAACTGGAGTAGGCCACCCGAGGGCACAATGACACAGTTGGAGGCCCGAGCAGCAGATGAGGTCAGACAGTGGCACAATGACATTTTGAGGTGGCAAAAAAAAAGGAGTAGGGGCCCCAGAGGGGCCAAAATGACAGAGGGGAGGTAAAGGCCCGCAAGCAACACAGCGCAGCATGAGGGCAGAAGTGGCACAAAGAATTTTGGAGGTGGCAAAACAGGATAGGCCACAGAGTGGCAAAAAGACACAGTTGGATGCCCCGGGCACCGAAACCCAGCAGCAGCAGCAGCATGGGGAAAAATTGGTGGCACAAAAGGAGGGGTGGAGGGGGGTTGGCAATCCCCACCCCCCTGGTAAAAGGGGTTGGTGGCAGATGGAGAAATTGTCGCAGAGGGTTGTGGGGGCATAAATATTTGGCTGAGGCAAAAAATTTTTAAACCCCAAGATATTTCTCCCAGTTTTGGTGGGCGCAGGGGCCTGATTTAGTTGACGCCAAAGGGTTTTTGGGGTGTGGGGAAAACCTGGCCGATCCACGCCTGATTCATTTTGACAAAGGCAGTCTTTCCACTTTTCGTGGAAAAGCGGGTTCTCCTTGGGATAACGAGGGCCCCCCGCCGCCCCTGAACACCCGCTTTTCCCAAACACTACTGGCCGGGAGGCATACTCCACTGAAACCCGGGGCAATTTTGGGGCCCCACATCCATTTTTGGCCCCTGCCCAGTAGTCCAGGGGATTTCTAACGGGGGGGTGGCGAGTGCTGCCAAGTAGGCCCCCCCTTTTAGTTGGGGACTGTCCGGGGTTGTGTTGCTGTTTGGGTTTCCCCTCCTCACTAGGGGGGGTAAAGGGGAAGCTGTCATCATTTGACTCCAGGACTTAGGTTGCTGCGGAGGGGAGCGGGTATTTGCCCCTACACCCCCCCCTTCCCCCACCCAGCCCGGGGGCATTTGTCGGTGAGCGTGAAAAAACCCCCCCGGGGTCGACCTGTCAGAGGAGGGACGTCGGACATAGGCAGGGGCCCAAAACTAAACTACGGAGGATTTCCCTATAGTATTTGAGTTTGCCCTCCCTTCAGCAGCTGGGGGAAAAAAGGCTCCCCCTTTTGGACCGGCAGCGAGGGGGGCCAATAGGGTGGAGAGCCAGAAAAATATCCCTCTGCCGGGAATTTCTGACTATTGGCTGTTTACTAAACCAGGCAAATCCGGCCCTGCTGGGGGCCATCTGCACAAGTTTACTCGAGTGGCTTCCCCGCCCCCCATCTCCACTGTTTTCTGCCCCGGTCTTGCGGGTCATATGCCCCGTCTTCCCCTTTTTTCCCGCTTCCTCCCCCAGCTGTCATGCTTTCCCCTTTTTTGTCACCCGGGTAGAAAATCCCCTCATTTCAAACCCGCAATGCTTTGCTCCAATTCCTCCTCCTCCTCCCATTTAGCCCCACCCGACTTTGTGGCCGCGGGATGTAAATCGCCACGTCTCCGGGCCCCCGCCCAGACAGATTTTTCAGCATCTGTTCCCGGAATGAAGCGTGGGGAAAAAGCGTTTTTTCATCCCGTAGTCCTGGCGGCTGACAAATAAGTGGCCCCTTTTTGAAGGGGCCCCAACAAAGGAGGTGTTTACCTGAGCTGGGCCCCGGCTGACATCCAAGTTACAAAGGGGTGTATCCTGTCCGCCTGGATCAAACCCCCCCCCCCCCCCCCCCCAAAAAATCGGGTTTAAAGGCCCTTTTTTGTTCATACAGTCGGGCCAAAAATGTGCAGGCTGGAATTCCAAGGGTTGGAAAAAAATCGCCCTTTTTAGAGTGTGTTGGGGGGGGGCCGTTCTGCCGCGCAACCCCGAGGAGGGTGTTTCCCGGCTGTGTAAAGGGAAAGGTTTAAGGGGCCCTGCCCCAGTTTCTGGCCAAAATTTTTTGAATTTTTTGAAATTGGTGGAAGGGGCTTCAGGTACCTTTTCAAAACCAGAAAATTAAAAGGGCCTTTCCCTCCCCGGTGCGCGCGGACACCATGGTTTCTCCCATTGTCCGTAACCCTGGTTACCCTTTTTCAGTTGGCCGGGGGGAAAGCCCCACATGATTTTTTTGCTTGCATGACAAAGGGCAGTTCCTCCCCGTGTGACTTCGTTTTTCCGAGGCCCAAACCCCTGTTTAGGGTGGGGAGCGTCGGCTTGCAGGGAGGAAGTTTTGAAACAGCTGAAACAGGCCTCACCCTGATGGGCGTCTTGGGAGTGTTTTGAGGGCCCGATGGGGCCCGCCCCTCCTGACAAGGCGTGTGCACCCCGCCAAAAGGGAGGACCCCGGAGGGGCCCCTCCAAACAGTTCAGGGGGGGGTTTTTGGGGAACACATTTTTAAAATTTGCGTGGTTGCTGCGCCGGGGTTTTTCTCCGGGCTTTTTTGCTTCCTGTGCTTTTGCTTTTTTTGTTTGCTTACCTGTGTCCTGACTTTTTCTTTTTCTTTCCCGACCCCCGGTGTCTCCTGATTTTTTACCTGCTCCCGTTGTGTTTACCTCGGCCTTTTTTAAGTTTATCCTTGGGTTTTGGGTTTGGGGCTTGGCGTTTCCCGATTTGGTTTGACCCGGGGCTGTCTGATATTCTTTCCCTTTGAAAGGCCCCAGCACTTTAGCAGCGCAAAAGGGGCTGTTCCCCCCGTTGCCGGGCTTCCGCCTGGGGGAGCACGTCAAGTAGGCAGGGGCCGGGGCTGGGGGTTAAATCAGGGGGGCACTGTACCTCCCTTGGCAAGCCAGGTGGTAGAAATTTCGTGACCCCCGCGGAGCAGTTCCCCCCCTGTGGACTTCGTTTTGCCGAAAGGGAAGCCAGGTGTTTGAACTCGTGGGCACCCCGTGCCCTACAAAATGTGGGATGTTTGGGGCCAAATTTCTTGTGGGGGGCTAAGGGTGATGGTGGTGGTGGAGGAGGAGAAAAGGGGGCCCTTGGGAGGGGCCGCAGTTTGGGCCCAAAGTGGAGGAGAAAAGGGGTCGTTCTGTTTTCCCAAATTGTTTTGTGTGGGGGCCTTCACCCCAAAGGGGGGAAAGGGGAAAAACAAAGGGGTCCCCCAAAATCCAAAAAACAAGGGCTGGCCCCCCCTTTTTAATTTTTTTTAATTCCCGGTACCCTTTTTGGAATAAAAGAAAAAATTTGTCAAATTCCACCCCGGGAAAATTTGGGTTTTAAAAGGTTTTTAGGCCAACCCTTTGGGGGGAAGACTAGTCCCCCCCTTCCAGGACGCTGCCTGGGACGAGTGGTGCCGTTATCTGCATGTTGGGCTGGGGGGCATGCCCGTACTGCCGGCAGCAACTTACCTAGCCGTGCTCCTGCTCCTCTGTACTCTGCCAAGCGGTGCATGGGCTGGCTCTCTGAGATTTAAAGGGCCAATGTACCAGTAATTGGTTATTGCCAGGTGCTGACTCTATATATCTGGGACACCTCCCTTAGTCCCTGCCGGATCTTTAGTGCCTTGTGCCTACTGAGAAAGCATTCCTGAGTTGTTCGTCCCTCAATCACCAACCATTGCCGCCTATCCTGACCACCTTGCCTGTCCTCGACTACGAGTTGCCTGACGATTCTGTACCATGCTATACCTCGGCTGTCACCACAAGCAAGTTGCATCAGGGGTAGCAACCTGGTAGGATTCCTGCTGCAGCAAGCCCAACCTGCCTTGTGGGGGGCTCTGGTGAACACCAGGACATAATTAGATTCCACTCCCTGGACTGGCTTATACCACCGCTTGCAGTGGTTTAGAGGATCCACTACTCTTGCTGTAACAATAATAATTTTTGTGGTAATTTATATTTTTTTTTTAGGACTGATATAAATTTTTATAATAAACTTTCATGAACAATTTGTAATGATAAAAATTATAATAATGAAATTATAATGAAGAAAAAAACAAATTGAAATTATAAGAGGTTATAAAAAAATAAAATGTATATATACGGTTAAATAAGATATCAGTTGCATTTGCAATATAGTTATTAAGTAGAAATTGTGGGCCACGTGTATGAAAGCTGTCTAGGGCTAAAACTCACTTTTTTGCCCATAGCAATCAATCAGAGCGCCCCTTTCATCTTTCCAGAGCACTATGTGAAATGAAAGGGGATTGGTTGCTATGGGCTACAAAGGGAGTGTTAGACCTAGACAGTTTTCATACATGTGGCTATGTGTATCTACAATCAGAAAATACAGCAATTGGGAATTATTGGATTTAGTTGTTAACTATTATATTTGTGCTTGGAGGTGGGCTTAAAGTCAAACTTAACCCAAATTGATTTTTGTAGCAAGTTGGCAATGAAAAATTAATTGTAACCCTAACCTCAATTTGGGATTAGCATTATAATATTTTGCTGTATGTAAGGGTCAACTGCTCCGCGGTGCTCTCAAGTCGACACCACTCTCGGTCCTAAACCACTTCCAGTCGAACATCACTTGCGGGCTAAGTCCATGTTAAGATTTTTCTAATGTGATGTTGGACCGGAAAAATGACAAAGGTTGAAAGTGACATTGAACTAAGAGCGCTGCTGGCATGAAAGCTTCATGGAGTGGTAAGTTATCTCCTCCACACTACTAAAAAACCCTAGCCCTAACTTTAAGTTAGGGATAAGAGACACTAATTTGAGTCTGTGATGTCCCAAACACAAGCTCAGTGGAACCAGTATCAAACCAAACAGAAAGAGGTCTGATCAACACTATTGATTACTTTCCTTCTAATCCTGATCTATACTTTATTTACCAGTTCAGTATATGGGAGTACTATTGCAGTGTTTTTATTTAGATATTTTATATATAATAATAATAATAATAATAAAAATAATAATAATAATAATAATCTTTATTTATATAGCGCCAACATATTCCGCAGCACTTTACAATTTGGGGGAGGGTAAACGTACAGACATTACACATAAAAGTACTTACAGATAGACACAAGGTGGAGGGCCCTGCTCGCAAGAGCTTCAATCTTTTAAGGGTGTACGGGAGAGACAAGGGCAAGAAGTGCTTAGATTACAATGGTCCAGCCATGTGACATAAATATGTTTTTTTTTTACATAGAATTCGGATGAACCTGCTACCCTCTATATACATATATATACAGTTAAGTGCTGAAAATGAGATGAGTGCGCTAGGGAGTGTGGGGGGAGGGGTGTTAGCATTAGGGATTCTGGTAGGCCAGAGTGAGAAGATGTATTCTCAGGGCCCTTTTAAAGCTATGAGAGTTCTGAGTGCACCTGATCGCCCGCGGTAGCATGTTCCAGAGAACTATATGTTATTATTTGTGGGAAAGGTTAAGGACAATTGGATGCCAAAGTGAAAATGTTGCTATATTTTATTTCCTTGTTTACTGTTCCCCATATTTCATCATTTGTAAAGCAGTGTCCCAAGAAACATTCTATATTTTTTAAGTGTATCACATATATCACACTTAGGGCAATTCTGAGTGCAGCTTCAGTAACTTTCATTCAGTTTAACAGTGTGGGAACACAACAACATTTATTGGTGTTACAACTCTCCCTAACTCACTGTATTTTTTAATAATATATATCTGATTGCTTATTATCCCTTATTTTCTTATTTTGGAATAGGAATCATGTGATCCTAGTGCAGATATTATGTGAACCTTTGTGTAACTCTTCTGTTATTGTTGTCTTTGTCCTGTAACCAATAGACTAATAAATCCAGAAGCTTAACCAGCTCAGTGGATATGACCCTGAATACACCATCTTTCAATGTGAGACTCAATTTATCTTGTTGCGGTCAAATAAGGTCATACCGAGTAGTTCTGTAGTTATGAAACTGTTCATGTTAGACATTTCACATTTTATGAGATATTCCAAACTTAAACAATCTTTTATTCAGAAAGTTTTAGTCTGAGGATTTCAACTAACCAAAAAGCAGAACCTTAGGCCTCACGCATCCCATCATATGTATGTCGTGTAATAAAGAAACAAATGGTCATGTGCATAAAGAGTTACTCCTCACAGTGGCAGAACCCATATGCAGCCTATCAATGCCATGAGCATTAATGATATCATTTACAAAATGTTAACATTGCAAAGAAGTACTATTGCTCTGTGAGAGGGCCGAAACGTCGGTTTGATTATGTGGGAATAAACAACACATTTTTTCACTACTACCATGGTGAGTGCTGTGAATTTTCTGCTTGGATATATATATATATATATATTATATATATATAAATATATAAAATATATATATATATAAAATATAAATATATATATTATATATATATATATATATATATAAAAATACATACACATATATATATATATATACATATTATATATTTATATTAATTTTATATTATATATTATATAAAATAATATATATAAAATTTATATTATATATATATATATAATATATATATATATTTATATATAACGGCAGCAGCTGGGAGGGTTCATAATGGTGTGTACCTCCCAGCTAGATAGCTAGATTTCTTTCATACACCTGGAACAAAGGTGATAAGTGAAATGCCGTCGAGGTTACCTGGCCTTGGTATATATATATATACAGAGAGAGAGAGAGCGAGAGTTATGAGAACTGTGAATCTATGGACTAGCCGGACCAGAAGCAGCAGGAACAGTTGAGAGTTTCAAGAAAGGCTTACCACTTACTACTAAATAATATTAATACTTATAAAGTCGAATAAAACATCTAGATCCAGCCTGATGGCAACTTTGAGATCAGGAATGAAATATTCCTTTAGGGCAGACTGGTTCATGCCTTATGGGTTCCTAGTCTTCATCAGTGGGGGAAACAAGGCTTAAAAATTCCCTATTCCCCTCCCTTCATTGACATCTTCCCCACCCTTGGTAGAGTTTAATGTACTAACCATGTAACTCTGTAACTCCTATGTAACTAGTGGATTCTTGGGCTGACATAAGGGATGAGATTTTGCTGGGTTATTCCAGAGCAAATTGATCATAGATTACTCTTCTAGAGGGACCGCTGATGTCCTATATGCATCCCTGGGTTGTCCAGTTTAGAAAACCTATTTTCATATGTCCTATAAGGTAATTTGGAGTTAATAGAGGGACATTTTTTTTTTAAGATGTTTGTCTCATGGCCAAGAGGAGAGCAGTTATAAAAAACATTTCTCATTTTTGAGGGCCTGTCCTGTATAGTGGAGATAAGATACTAATTTGTATAAGCAGTTTTTAATGCTTACAGATGTAGCAGAGTATAGCTTGACCGTGATATCACGGCTTTTCGTGTTATCTGCTCTTATCTGTAAATAAAGGCCATTGAAAAGCATTTAAAAAGTTGAGATAACATTCTGTGCCATGATATCACGGTGCAATATATGTTCTGTTTAGTTCTGCTACATCTGTAATTTCTCTGATGGTGCTACAGTAAAATTGAGCACTTAGGGCCACATGTATGAAAACTGTCTAGTTCTAAAACTAACTTTGCTTCCCATAGCAACCAACATATAGTGTTCTGAAAAAATGAGAGGGGCGCTCTGATTGGTTGCTATGGACAACAAAGCGAGTTTTAGACCTAAACAGTTTTCATACATGTGGCCCTTATTGTCAGGTTTTCCCACAGATAACAGCTAATAACTAAGGATCCAAGAGTGGAACGATTTGTGATCTGCTAATTTTCAAAGGAACCTTCAAACAAGTAGGGATTGTTGAAAGAGAAGAATCCTCAAGTGACATTTTTAGTTATATTATGATATCACAAAGATTATCCTAATTCATATTTAAGCTCAATAAAGAATTCCAGAAGCAATATCTGTTGCTAGATATTACTCAATGACTAGCTAGACTTTCTAGAAAGGTAAAATATATCAGTAATCTCTTCATCTACAGACGAACATGTTATTTAGGTTTTTTCCAATCTCTTCTCCGTCTGTTCCTTACAAAGAAAATTCACTTTTTAGTGGTGATTTGATTTTCAGCTGATATTTCACTGCATGTTTATGCATAAAGAATATTAATAGGATCTTTAGAAAAAATCAATTTCTTAAAAAAAGGAGGTTAACATTTCTATTTAAGAAATATTTCCTCACACAACCCTTGTACTACCATAATATTCTGATGACTGTACCCAGACTAATGAAGCCTGCCTTATTATGAGGTTGTTTGTGTCTTATTGCTGGTTGACTTGTTAGTTGAATTATGTAAATGGTTTCTAATGCATATGAATTCTACTTATTTTAGAATACAGTTTTGAGACTGTTTATACATGACTTGCTACTGTAGTCAAGAGAGAGATTAAATAGCCATAAGAAATTCACAAGTGGCTATTACGTATATGTAATACCATTGTGCTTATCTGTCAAATACTTTATACAGCTCGGGTGGACACAAGTCATGCCTCCTATTTATTTTACTCTCACATCCTGGACTTTGAGAGACAATTCTTACTCAGTCTAGAAATTAAACAATGGCACTTTAGGTTTCTATGTTTTTAGATAAAGTTTTATTTTAAATAAAATATAAAAATTAAGTCATTTACCTCAAACTATAGACAAAGCAGAAAGTTTGGTATAGAGAATGCCAGAACATTGTGAATATATAGTGTCACAGCAATTAAAGGATATTGGGTTTCAAATACAATCATATTAAAATTATATATACAGACTTCTATGAGTTAAACATATTTGCACCTTTTAAACCATCTTTTACCCCTTAATCCCGCTAAAGAAAAAAAATATTACTCTTCATTTTTCTCCTCTCGCCTTCCAAAAGCCATAACGTTTTTATTTTTCCACCTACATAGACTTATGAGGGCTTTTATTTTGTTGGACAAGTTGTACTTTCTAACGGTGACATTTGTCATACCATAGAATATACTGGGAAACCGCAAAAAAATTTCTAAGTGGGGCAAAATGTAAAAAAACTTACTTGCGCCATGTTTGCGAGAGGTTTGTTTTTACGGCGTTTCTTCTTTGGTAAAAATGATGCATTATCTGTATTCTACAGGTTGATACACATCCGCCAATACCAAACATGAATGGTTTCCGTTATGTTTTGGTGGCGTACAAAAAATTCCAAACACTTTCTATTTTTGATATTTGCCATTTTGTGCGACCAATAACTTTTTTGTGCTAACACCTATAGACGTCAATGAGGGTGCATTCATTGCAGGCTGAAGTGCACCTTTTATTGCTAGCAGTTTGGAATGTATGCAACTTTTTTGATCACTTTTATTCCAATTTTTATAGGACATGAAATGACCAAGAAAACCCCGCAATTTTGACGTTTGGAATTTATTTCTTCTATGGTGTACAGTGTGTGGGATAAAAATTTTTATATTTTTATAGATCTGACTTTTTCAGACGCGGTGATACCAAATATGTGTAACTTTTTTATTATTTTATATCTTTTATTTGTAAAATGGCAAAAGGGGGGTGATTTTAACTTTTAATATTTTTTATTTTTTTTATATTTTAAAACTTTTTTTTAAACTTTAACTTTGAGTCCCCCTAGGGCACTTCAACACTAGGGGGTGCGATCATTTATACAGCCTAATGCATTGCATAGACAAAGCATAACGGTATACCGAGATGGCAGTTTCCCCACTTCCTACCTGGGGCCGTAAGTGGGGCAAACAAAAACATGGCAGCGATGGAAGCCTTCACAAGGCTCCCTGCTGCCCTGTTCAGCCATCGGATCCACTCAGTTACGTTGTAGGGGCTCTGATCGGAGTGAAGAATGGTGCGTGGCACTGTTTTTCATTCATTTAGATGCCGCGGTCATCTTTGTCGCGATGTCTAAGGGGTTAAACAGCGCTGGGGGGGGGTGTGCCTGCAATTAGCCGCTAACACCCGGCGGCTGTGTAGCGCTTTCCCGCTGCACAACTCCTTAACGTCACCAGGACCGAGCCATACAGAAAGAGGTCTCTTTTTTTTTTTTTGCTTATAAGATTTCTTTCTGACCACCCACCCCACCCCTTGCCTTCTGCACTTATCACTCATTCAAAATTCACTGATAAAATATGTACACATAAGGCAGAGAGGAGACAGATGTTCAGCTTCAATAGATCAGGTTATGCCTGCTTCTCATAGAAGTCTATGAAGAAGGGAAGGAGAGAGCATCTGCAAAGGAGAGTAGGAGAGAGTGAGACTCACAGACACAAGCTGCTGCTTCTAGTAAATGTTTTAATGTCTATTGTACCTTGTGTATCACATTATAGCAGTAAACTGAGGGTGATTGATCAGTGCAGGAGGCAGTGGGAGTAGTTTAATAAGTGCAGAAAGATGTGTTTTGCTTTAAAGGGGTTACAATTAAATAAAAAAAGATTGAACAGCATGGCAGGGGTGAAAAAAACAACTCACCGGCAACAGATAGATGGGTACGTCCTATTGTCGGTAAAAAAAAAATGTTTTCAAACTAAAAAAATATAAAGATAATAATAATAGTAATAATAAATAGTATTAAAAAGTATTAAAAGTTCAAATCCCTCAGCCTCATCCATAAAAGTCTGATAAGTCTATTAAAATATAACATGATTTAATCTGTACGTTGAACACAGTGGGAAAAAAATCTAAACACTAGAATTGAAAGTTATAGTAATTCAAGATTTGAGTTTAATTGAAAGTACACTTTAAATGGCTTTAGAAATTGTATTCAAATGTTCATATTTCTTCATAACCTAAGTTCTTTTGCAGATTTATGTGTCTCTATAGTAACAGATTACTGTTACGGATGCAGTAGGGATCCGCGGGCCCACCGAAAGTGGTGGTAAGCCGTACCGGGGAGCGGAACAAAGTAAGCCCGTTTTCCCAAAAGCCCGCCGCAAAGGGGGGTGGACTGCTGCGGGGAAAACTCCCGGGCGCCCCAGGCGTGCTTGCTTGCGGCGGCACCAAGGCAGTGCGTGGTACCAAATCGGTACGTAGGCGTAGTCGGGGACGGGCGAGGTCGGGACAGGCGGCAAGGTTCGTGGCAAAAAAGGGTTTTGCGTAATGGTTCGGAACACGGTAGACAGGAAAAAACAGGAAACGCTTTCTCTAGAGGCTGAAAGGCACTATAGTCTGGCAAGGAAGGGGCCGGGGCAAAAAACCCTTATATGGGGAATCGCGGTCAGCAAAAACCCAATTATACGCCTGGCCCTTTAAATTTCAGAGAAGTCCCGCGCGCGTTGGGGGCGGGGCCCACGCACGCAGCCGCAAGACCCCGTGGGGGACACAGGAGCGCGGCAGGGTTAATGGTCGCACTCGGGGGGGCGAGCACGCCCCGGCCCGACCTGCGGCCCCGCGGCGCTATCCCCCCGGGGGCCGGGGAGCACGGGGCAAACACGGGTGCGCCCGCACCCCGACTCCGGGCTGCGGACCACCCTGACAGTACCCCCCCCCTTTGGCCTCCCCTCTTTCTGGAAAGAAAAAACTTTTTTAGCCACGATCCGGGGATGTTGTCCCCCCGGCCCCCACGATCTCTCCCCGGGGTCCAAACCCCTCCCAATCGATGAGAAGTGTCGTTCCCTCTGATAGACTTCAAACCCAGAATTTCTCTTACTGGAACACTTTGGGAGGCCTGCGCTTCAGGGGGAAGGGGGACAAATTTTCTTCGAGAAACGAGAGACACAGGCTTCAAGCGATACAGAAACACTTTTGGAATAGCAGGTGGGGGGGAGCCGGAGCTTATGGGCCCAGGATTGTCCGTTTTAACCCCTTTCAAATGGCCCAGGAACCGGGACCCAGTTTAATAGGGTTTTTGAGCGGACGTATTTGGCAACAGCCCACCTTCTCACCCGGACGAAAATGGGGGGATGGTTTCCTCTTCTTGTTCGCCTGCGACTTCATCGGGCAGCAGTTTTGCTGCGGGGATTGGCGCGTTGCCCCCAGTGGTATCATTCCCGGACCGGGGTGTCTACGGGGGGAACCTGGGAGGCAGAAGGCAGAGGGGGGGGGAGGGCGGGGATGCAGCCCAAGACATTAAAAGGGGAGTAGCCCCCCTTAGATTCAGAGTCCAAGAGTTAAGAGAATTCGCCCAGGGCGTAAAACCGGCCCAATCCTTGACGGGCCGAGACGAAGGGGCAAGGTATGTGCCAAGGATTTGGTTGACCTCTCCACCGACCATTGGACCTGCGGGGGGGGAAAGCCAAAGAAAAGTCCAACTTTACTGAAACCGGAGCGAGGGGCACCCCAAACTTGGAGCAAATTGGACCCAGGGCCCAACGTGTACTGGGGGGCCCGTGAAACGGAGATGGTTTCAAAGTGAGGGTAGCGACCGGGGAGCGGATGGCAGACCTGGTAACGGGATAAAATGCGCCATTTTTTGAAAAAGGGTCTGCGCCCACCCAAATGACGTTTGCCAGAAGACGGGGAAGGTCTTGATGAAGTCCAAGACACTTGGGCCAGGGGGAACTCCGGGGGGGCAGGGGTGCAGAAGACCAGACGGGCCATGATGGGGGTCTTATCCCGGGCACAGATAATAAGGCTTTCACAAATTCTTTGTGTCCTTACCCAGAGCCCGGCCACCAATAAAAGCAGAGATAGCTAAGTGTCTTTTGAGCCCCCAGGATCCCCGGCCCCAAGGGAGAAATGTCCCCATTTAAATCCTCCCCCGGAGGCCGACGACGTAAGTCTTCCCCGAGGGTCTGCTGGGGGCCACCGGCAACAAAAACAGACTTTTCCGGGGGAAAAAAAAATTTGCTGGGGGACCGGGTTCCCCGATGGTACAGAGGCGGGGGAAGGGCATCAGCCTTGCGTTTTTTTCTGCCGGGGGGAAAGGGACCCGGAAGTCAAAGCGCGAAAAGAACACGACCCCCTGGCTTGGCGGGTTTCGGGCCCTGGGACTAAAGAAAACAGAAGTTTCTTGTGATCTGTATAAATGTCAATGGGGGGGAAACCCCCTTCCGGAGGTGGGCCATTCCTCCAGGGCCAGTTTTAGGGTACAATTCCCGACCCCCATGGATAATTTTTTTCCCGTGGGGAAAAGGTTTTGGGAAAAAAAAAAACGCAAGTGCGATTTTTGCCTTTTTTGGTTTTTTTTTTTTTTCTGCTGAGAACCCCCCTGCTCCCCAGACGAGGACCACCCCGGGGGCGAAAAAATTTTTCTGGGCCCGGACGAGACAGGATAGGTGCAAGGCAAAGGCCGCTTAAGCTCCGAAAAGCCTTCTGGCCCCCTTTTGGGCCCAGAGCCCGGATTGCGTTCTTTTTGGAAAGGCCACTTGGGGGCCCCCAGTGTAAAAAAAGTGGGAATAAAACTGGGGGTAGTAATTTGCGAACCCTAAGAAACGCTGTAGGGCCCCAATCCGACGGTCGAGGCCATGTAGAAGGGCCGCTAACTTCTCGGGGGCCATCATAGCCTTTTATCCGAGATATGTATCCTAAGAACGGAAGGCTA
The DNA here is from genome assembly GCA_025379985.1 of Phyllomedusa bahiana. Classification (NCBI taxonomy): domain Eukaryota; kingdom Metazoa; phylum Chordata; class Amphibia; order Anura; family Hylidae; genus Phyllomedusa; species Phyllomedusa bahiana. Next base: position 43,345 of record JAODAL010017065.1, read on the forward strand.
GTCCGATAAAAAAAAGGGCATTTCCCCAAATTTGGCGACAACTTTTTCTGCGGAGGCGACTAAACCCCTGGCGAACAGCCCCCGATGGGTCTGGGGATCAGGAGAAAAGTCAGAATGTCGTCAGGGTAGACATGACGCGGGAATAGAGGGGGGTCTCGAAAAATCGTTAAAAAATTCCGGGAAGACAGCTGGCACGTTGCACAATCCGAAGGCATCACCAGGTTTCGAAGTGCCGTCACGCGTTTTGAAGGCCGTCTTCCATTCATCCCCTTCACGGATTCAAACGGGGTTGTAAGCTCCCCGCGGGTTTAAATTTGGAAAAATCTTGCCCCCCGGAGCCGGTCGAAGAGTCGAGATTGAAGAAAAGGGATATCGGTTCTTCAGGGTGACCTTTTTAAGCCCAGGGTATCGATGCATGGATGTAGAGAAAAAAATCCTTTTTTTCAAGAAGAAGAAACCCCCTCCCCCGGGGGGAAAAGGACTTTCGGATAAAGCCCCCTCCAAATTCTCCTTTGTGGCCCACATGGCCCGAGTTTCAGGTACGGAAGGGGGTAGACCCTTCCACGAGGAGGGACTGGGCCCCGGAAAAAGGTCAAAGGACAGCATAGGACCGTGGGGGGGGGCACCCCGCCTCTTTTTTAAAAAAAAACCCAAAAACCCCACCACCCAATCTAAAAAACAAACAAAACCACCGGGCGAGGTTGCGCCAGGGCATTACCCCCGGCAATTCGGTTCCCCAACGCAAGCCCCCCCCCGGGTCTTCCCTCGAGCGTGGGCTGGTGTTCAGCCAGGGGAGCCCCCAAGAGGATCGCCGACAAGACCTTGTTAGCCGGGAAGGCAATCTTTTCCCCTTTTGCAAACCCCCACCTGGGGGGAGACCGGCCTGGTTGTACTGGACGGAGTCGCTCAGGGGTTCCCCCCGATGGAAAAGATCCCAGGGTTTTTTCCCCCACCAGCGGCAGGCGATAACGGGGTCCAGGAAGGGTGGATAAAGTTCCCGGGAGACCCCCGAATCCAGGAAGGGAGACCTGAAACAAGGCCACGTCCCTGTGCTATACCCCACTTTGCAGACGTGGGAGGAAAATTTTGGGCCCCAGGGCCCCTCCCTACGGCCCCAGGTCGAGCGTTTCCCGCTGGGGACGAGCGGGGCAACTTCAGAGGGGAAAGATCAGGACTGGCACAATACAAACAAAGATTCTCCGAACGGCGACGGGATCGCTCTTGGGCCGTGGGGACCGGTCCCCCTGATGGGGTTTTCACTGTGAACCCGCGATTGGCAGAGGACCTTTTGGTACAGGGGCTAGCCCAGGGGCTCGGCAAGGGCAACCGAGTCCGTTCCTGGGGAAGCCCCTTTTCCTGTCCTCGGGAAACGCACATCAAAAAGCGGGTGGCCAAGGGGATATTCGCTCAGAAGGCGGAAAAGTCTCTAGCGGTAGTGCTCCTTCACCCCCGCTGGACAGGCCCTTCTTAAAAGTGGGGCAGAGGCTGCGTATTCCCAGGTAACTCCGAGGGGCCCAAGTACGAAATTTTTTGCTAGTCTCCCCAGGAGGAGTCTCCCGGCAAGGCCAGGGGGCTGCTCAGCGACATGCACGGCAGTTTTTCCCCGAAACGCTACGGAATTCTTGGGAAAGGGCCGAGGGCTGTTCAGGGGGCGTTTCCCGTTCCAGAGGGAGTTGCCCCAAACCCGAGCCTTCCCAGAAGAGGGTGACCACGAAACCTTTGCCCTTCCCTGAGAAACTGATCGGCCATCAACTCGACGTGCATGGAGCCTGGGTGATGAAACCCCCGCAAAGCTTGGGGGTCCCCCCTCGAAATTAGAAGGTAGAGAGATCGCAGCTTGGGACCCCCCCCAAGCCCGCGGAACAGGGGGCGTGGGGGAACCATGGCGGGGAAGGCGGTGCTGCACGTGAGGGCTGTCCACCATGTCGGACAGCGATCCAACTGCTGGGGTTGTTGGGCAATTGCGCGACGCAACGACAATGGATGTGAGATCCGAATACTGGGTAAGGCACCTTGGCGGGGTCCATGGCCGGATCTAACTGTTACGGATGCAGTTTGGATCCGTGGACCACCGAAACGGTGGGTAAGCCGACCAGGGACGGAATCTAATAGAGCCCGGTTTTTACCCGAGCCCGCCCAAAGCGGGTGGACTTGCTGCGGCGGGGAACTCCAGGTCGCCCCCTGGCGTGACTTGCTTGTGGCGGGAGCCAAGGCAGTGGTGGTACCAAATCGTGTGACGTAGGGAGCGGGGACAGGCAGAGGGCAGGGGCAGGCGGCGAAGGTTCGTGTCAAAAAAGGGTGCGTAAGGGTTTGGGACCGGTAGACAGGAAACGTACAGGAAAGCTTTCTCTAGAGGCTGTAAGCACTAAGATCCCGGGAAGGAAGGGGCGGAAACCTTATATAGGGTCAGCGGTCAGCAACAACCAATTACTGACGCGCTGCCCTTTAAAAATTTCAGAGAAGTACCCCGGGCGCGCCGCTAGGGGGCGGGCCACGCACGGGGGAGCCCGGAGAGAGCCGTGAGGACACGGGGGCAGGAGGGAAAGTGGCGCACTCGGGGGGCGACACGCCCCCGGCCCGACCCCGGACCGCGGCGCACTCGTCCCGGGGGCCGGGGAGCCGGGGCAGACACGGTGCGCCCCCAGCCCGCCCCGGCTGCGGGAACCCCCCGTGACAATTTCAAACAACCCAGATTATGAAACAATAATCGGTCCCAAATATCCAACAATTGACAACCCCAATTGAAGGTGATTTTTAGCTCTTCACTGGCTGCTAGGAAGAAATCTTATGGGATAGCTCACAAATAACTTACTAGAACTTATTGAAAATGTGACCAGTGCATATTGTTATTATTTATAATGTAATTAAAGGAGTTGTCCAGTGATTTTTTAAAAAACATTTCTAGGAAATTGCTGCCTTTTTAAAATAAAAGAAACTTATTTTTCCCTCACCTCTGATCTAGTGCTGTGCTGTCCTCCCTCTCCACTAGTCTTCTGTTTTCTTCCGGTCTTCTTCCGAACATAAAGTCATTGCTACAGCTACTGTTTGGCTGCGCGGTCAAAAAACCTGGCATCCCATTTAAAGTAAAAGGGTTTGAACGTGATGTCAGCCAATAGCATAAGCCTGATATTGGATTATACACACAAGCATCAATGTCATATTCCCAAACATACAGTTGGCACACCTCACAACGCAAACAGGGACAACTTAATGATGTGTGAAGTGTGCTGCAGCACTTATTTTTGTTTAGCCACACCTCTGCATATAGTATAGCACAGCTAATCATGTCCAGCCTCTTCCAGACCAGTGTCAAAATAGCAATTGGAGTTCAAGGCTTAATATATATATCCTATATAATATGTATATCCTGTATATGTATGTGTGTAACTCGCTTCAAAACGAATGTCTTCTATTTTATTATTTTGGTCTGTGAAGCCAGAGGTGGACATTGGTGATATAGCAATAACATTTTTTACCTTCCCAGCAATACCTGTTAGGTTTTCTTGCTGTGCAACACATAGCAGCAGAAGGGCAGTCTGACAAAATAGCGTCTGACATGAAAGTTTGTATAAAGCAAAAGTGTGCAATTCAGTTCCTCCATCATGAAAAATAATTGCATCCACTGTCAACCATGTATTTGGCACCTTTTGACTGGGCTGATTAAAGATGGACTGCATGGGCAATATTTTTGTGACTGGGCTGATTAAAGATGGACTGGGTTTATGGGCAATATTTTTGTTACAATACCATCCTTGTACCTGTAATGCAGCAGGTCACCTTCATTGATACAGATTTTTACGTGTGCGGCAGGCAAGCTCTTGTTAATCATTGGGAAAAATGCAAAACCTTGGATTATAGTGATGTAAAAAATAGTATTTTTGTAGCCAATGTGCTCTATCAGGTAGTGTTATTCTGCTCTATGTATGTACTTTAGTTTTCACATCCATAAATAGGGGTCAGCAAGTTGTGCAAAAAGTACAGAAACGTTGAAGACATGCATTCTAAAGTTATTTAAGTTTATTAAAAAAAATTCAAGAAATTGTATGTTTATCCTGAAATTTCAACGAAAAGCTAAAGATCCCTCACTTTTTGCGAGTGGTATATATATTAACAACATAGGTAGCTCTTTTACATGTATAATATTTCTAAATAATAGCTATAGAGTTTTTAAATAATACCAAAACCCAGTATACCAATGTCCATATGTACCAATATACAGTACAAAGGTCAAGTAATACAACCACATCATGCCAAAATATCACTACGTGATAATGAGTGAATATTACCACAATCCTGTTCCTGAATAAAAACCATTACACTAAGATCCCCGCTATACAGCTGAACATATAAATGATTTCAGTACTGTTACATCTAATGACATACAGGAGACGTCTTCTCCGATTGCAGTCATTCACTTTGCCTCTTCTTCTTCATTCTGCCCAGACTGCCATGAAGACTTCTTCCAGCTATGACTTTGCAGAATTGACACAGAAGTCCACCCAGTGCACTATACAGTAAAAGTACTCCCACTAGGATCACTTTTATTGGCCCCCCACGGAGTTATAATGCCATAATCTATGCCTCTATTTGTATTATTTTTGTGCCCCATTTCATAGGTCGCAAGACCTCACATATTCGTATATAATAGGTAGAACCCCTCTCTATTAGGCAAGTAGATCCTCCTTCGGGGTAGGCAGGTAGTCCATATTGGGTAGATGGGCCCCAAATTAGTTAGGTAAGAATCCCCTCCCTCCCAAGTTTTACTATACAAAGGCATCAATGATGACTGCAATCTTATCCCGTTGCGTGGATCATACATGCAGCAAAGGCGTATTGTGGTCCTATAGGTACACCATGTTCCCCCTTAAGCTGCCTTGGAGAGCATACTTCCATAAAATGGCATTCATATAATGCCATTATATTTTTTTGCACAGATGCATATAATAGCATGAGAAAAACCTTCATATGTTTCGGTATAAAACTGAAGGAACAGTATGACTGTAGACTAGACACAGATCTCTACAGCACAGACCCATATTATAACTGTTTGTATAATCCTAATTAGTGTTGAGCACTATTTTCTGTAGTATAGAGCTATGTGTACAGTTTGGCGGTATCAGGCTTCTGTGCTGAGCACTATTCTCTGTAGTATAGAGCTATGTGTACAGTTTGGCGTTGTCAGGCTTCTGTGCTGAGCACTATTCTCTACAGTATAGAGCTATGTGTACTGTTTGGCGGTGTCAGGTTCCTGTGCTGAGCACTATTCTCTGTATATAGAGCTGTGTGTACAGTTTGGCGGTGTCAGGTTCCTGTGCTGAGTCACTATTCTCTGTAGTATAGAGACTATGTGTACAGTTTGGCGGTGTCAGGCTCCTGACTGAGCATTATTCTCTGTAGTATAGAAACTATGTGTTTACCTATTCAGTTTTGGCGGTGTCTGGGCTTCTGTGACTGAGCACCTATTCTCAGTAGTAGTAGGCTATGTGTACAGTTTGCGGTGTCAGGATCCTTGGCTGGAGCATATTCTCTGCAGTATATAGAGACCTATGTGTCACGTTTGGCAGGTGTCAGGCTCTGTGCTGTGAACTTTCTCTGTAGTATAGAGCTATGTGTACGTTTGGCGGCTGTCAGGTCCTGTGCTCGGGCACTATTCTCTTGTATGTATAGAGCTATTGTGTACAGTTGGTGCGTGTCAGGCTCACCTGTGCCCTGAGAACGTCTTTCTCTGCCAGGTATAGAGCTATGTGTAAAGTTTGGCGATGACAGGCTCTGTGCTGAGACTTTTCTCTGTAGTTTTAGAGATATGTGTACTGTTTGGCGGGTGTCAGCTCCTGTGCTGAGCAAATATTCTCTGTAGTTAGAGCTATGTGTACAGTTTGGCGGTCGTCATGTTCCTGTGCTGAGCAGCTATTCTCTGTATAGTATAGAGCTATGTGTTGGTTTGGCGGTGTCAGGTTCCTGCTGCTGAGCACCAATTTCTGTAGTATAGAGCTAATGTGATAATGTTTGGCGGTGTCAGAGAACCTGTGCTGAGACTATTCTCTTCAGTTATAGAGCTATGTGTACAATTTGGCGGGTGTCAGGCTCCTGTGCTAGAGCACAATTCTCTGTAGTATACAGCTATGTGTAAGGTTTGGCATGGGTAGTGTAGGTTCCTGTGCTGAAAGCATCGTCTCTGGTAGTATAAGAGCTGTGTGTACAGTTTGAGCGGTTTGTCAGGTTCCTGTGATGAAGCAATATTTCTGTTAGTATTGAGCATATGCTGCTTACAGGTGGCAGTGTCAGCTCCGTGTGCTGGAGCACTATTCTTGTAGTATAGAGCTAGGGTACAGCTCTTGGCGGTGTAAGGCCTTCTGTGCTCGAGCACTATTCTCTGTAGCATAGTGCTATGTGTACAGTTGGCGGAGCTTTGTCAGGCGCTACTGTGCTGAGCACTAATTTCTTCTGCAGTATTGAGCTATGTGTACAGTTCGGCACGGCTGTCCAGGCTCTCTGTGCCTGAGCACTTTTATCTGTAGTATGTAGAGCTTTGTGTACGTTTGGTGGTGTCAGGTTCCTGTGCTGAGCACAATTCTCGTAGTATAGAGCTATGTGTTACAGTTTGGCGGTGGTCAGGCTCCTGTGCCTAGAGAGTTATTCTGCAGCTATTAGAGCTATGTGTACTGTTTGGCGGTAGTCAGGCTCTGTGCTTGGGAGCACTATTCTCTGTAGTTTAGAGCTTGTGATACAGTTTGGCGGTGTCATGTTCCGTGCTGAGCACTATTCTCTGTTGTATATAGAGCTATGTGTATCAGTTTGGGGTGTATGGGCTCCTGTGCTGAGGCACTATTTCTGTAGTATAAGCTAAGTGGGTAATTGTGTACAGTTTGGCGTGTCAAGCTTCTGTGCTGAGCAACTATTCTCTGTAGTATAGAGCTTATGTTTACAGTTTGGCAGTGTCAGGCTTCTGTGCTGAGCATATTCTCTGTAGTAAAGAGCTAAGTGTACGTTTGGCTCGGTGTCATGTTTCCTGTGCTGAGCACTTATTTCATCACGAACCAGATTAAAAAGTGCCGGGAAAAAGGAAGTCTTTCAACCACCATTTACGTTTCACTGGACATAGACTATATCTGTCCTGGGACCAAGCATGAGCCCAAAACCTGAATGACCCCAGATTAAAAAGTGACGGAAACAAGGAGTTCTTTCAACCACAATTTTAGTTTCACTGGACATAGTCTATATCTGTCCTGGACTACCGCAGTATGACCTGGGCCGGAGTTACAGTGGGTGCAGTGAGAAGCGAGCAAGGCTGGCGTCCGTCATCTATTAACACAAGGTTAAAATGCCGTGATGGACCGCAGCAAACAAAAAAACTGTCGTGCTGAAGCAGAGTGCGGAAGCGGGAAGTGTGAGAACTCCAAGCCTTCCTCAGTACACAGTCAGACATGGGTAGCCGCTTGCCCTCCGTATATGACGTGGCGGACCAATTGTGCTTCTACTTGGAAATACTGGGGGTTAACGCTCCGGTTACAAACAGGTGCCCTTTTTCTTGGCATTCTTTTTCTTGTTTTACCTCAACGTGTGGAGGAAATTTGTCTCTGTACTTTGTTTCTGTCCGTGACTCCTACTCCATGTCCTCTGAATAGCCTGACATTGCTGGTCAAGTTTTCTGCACCTCCCTTGTACAATCAGAGGAATTTTTTACAGTATTTGTACATGCAAGTTTTTTAGTAGTTTAAGTCTAGAAAAAACATTTTAATATATGGTTGGAATCCCAAATGTCTTTGTTTCTCTTCTTTTAATCGTAAATTAAATGGGTTGTTCAATACGGGATTGCGATTGCTATGTAAAGCTCTTGCAAAAACAAAGTCATTTTGCAATATGTGTCCAATAACAGTGTCCTACAATTCCTGTTCTGACAGGACCATCACCTTGAGCAACTCTTGACAATTGTGGAAAAAAAAAGAGTGAAAAAAAAACCCCCTCCAAATGTCTGTTTAGAACAACATTTTTTTTTATAATAGCACCTGTAGTATAGCTGCATGTACAGCAAAATGCCCAAAAATTAAAACATCCTCCCCACCCCCCCCCCCCCCCCCCCCCCCCCCCCCCCCCCCCCCCCCCCCCCCCCCCCCCACTGAACCAATGAGCCACTTTTGACAATTGTGATGAACAATAATGTCTATTAGAAACAACATTTTTTACGAATTGGACCTATAGTATTGCTGCATTTCTAAGCAGCATGGATGACCCCATAAAATGTATAAAAATGACTTCTCAGCTACTGGTTAAAAATTGTGAGGAGGAATGCCCACTTAAAAGCCACATTTTGTTCCAAAGGACCATGATTATTGCTGATCTCACAGCAAACATGACGCAAAAAATTTATAATATATGAATTCTCAGCCACTGTTTAAAATTGTGAGGGAGAAATGCTACTTAAGCCACATTTTCTGTTCAAAGGTCCACGATTATTGCTGTATCTCACTGCACATGGCCACAAAAAAATTATAAAAATGAGTCCTTCTCAAGCACTATTAAAAAATTGTGAGGCACCACTGACCCACAACCATTGACAATGCGAAAATTCTAAAGATGAAGTGAGTAAATGGAATATGTTTTTTGTCACGAAAACCTTCGGTGTCTTTTACAGTCTATCACAGCAAAACCAGCAAAATGAAACTGTTGAATTGAGAATAAAATTGCAGGAAGAATTTGATATTTGAAAAATAAGTTCTTTCAAGAGGACATTCTGTTTGGAGCAGGAATTTGAAGTAGACAGCAATAATCGTGCAATCGGCCAATTGGGGGCCACAACATCACAGAGTTCAATGCATGATTCATCTTGATGAAAGTAAAAACGATCCACATTATCCTGTGGAAAAGCAGAATGCGTTTGTCTGTAATGGACTCTCCGGCTGTGCTGAAGGTTCCGCCTCAGAGTATGACGCTGGCTGCTGAGGCAGGAACAACACTCTATGCGTGGCGAGCCAGCTCAGGCCATTAGTCCTTTTTGGATACCAGAAGTATATTGGCGTCGGAACACATACAAAATCATCGGTGTTGCAGACAGCAGATTGTCGTGCACCCATGATCTTACAGCTGGTATCTGGGTGTTGTTTCGTGTGCCCTGCATTGCATGCGTTGGTTGAAGGTGGTAAATAAAGATTGCATGGAGGTCCCCCATTAGGCTTCTGCCACCTCGTTCTGCTGCTGCTGCGCTACCGGATACTTGGCAACTCTACTGCTGTCTCGTGGATGGCGTTGTTCCACCGTGACATTTGGAAGAACGTGAAGAGCACGGGTACCGCAATCAGATGTCTCCGTTGATCACATCAGCGAAGGTCTCCATTTCTGCCCTTATATCTCTATGTTGGAGTGGGTGGAGACGGAAAAGTGCTGTGTTTAGTTTATGTAACGGGGATTCGAGGAGGCAAGTGGCCACCCAGTAACTGTTGTTCATTTTGATGGCCTTATGCGAGGATCATGTTGGTGGAAATGGAAGCATCCAAGCACTCATGTGAGAGGATGGAGCCTTGATTTCCCAAGCCATTGGGATCGAGGGCGCGAATAGCAAAGTCATCTTCCTCATCTTAATCATCCGCCCTCAAATTAGAAGCAACTTCTTTCAAGGCAAGGGGACGTCAGTATCATCTTTGGTGTCTAGAATACCTCTCCTCCTCTCCTACGACTTCCTCCGGCTACAGCTTCAACACAGCCCTGACTTGCCTCAGATGATGTATTTTATTTTACACCTGAGAGCTGAGGCGCCGCCTGCGTCTGACCATAGCCCTGGACCCAGAACCACTGCTCTATTGAAGACAGATAAAATTGCTGAAAACTGTCAGGGCCTTGTGGTTTCAACGGAGAGAAAGGCTCCGTGTCGCCATCTATGTGTCGGTTCCTCTACGTCAGCTGGCAGGACCTGACTGTTTCAGAGTGTCAAACGATCGTTCCAGAACTAAGATCACCACATATGCTCCTGCTGACTTAAGGGCATGTCCGCATCTGACCATTTTTGGTGGCGTCTTCAAAACTGGCAAGGATAGTGCAGAGCTCTTTCACTGCCTCCATCTCGGTGGCTCAACACCCGAGGTGCCGCACCGCTCTGCTTGTCAGGCCATGTGTCACTTCGTACTGCGTAATGGCATTGTGATGCTCCACAATCGCGAGCACTTGTTGGAGGGTGGAATTCCGAGCGTGTTGCTTGTCAACAATGAGACGGTTAATGGGGAGGCCGGCAGCTGACGATGCAACCACAGCCCAGGAGGGACGATAGAGGGTGCAAACGGATGGAAGTGCGAAACTCTGACCATCCGAGCTTTTCAGCCAAGGCAGTCAAGACCGGGTTAGCTCTTTAGAAATTTCTGGACGATGAGGTTCATGCATGAGCAGGCAAGGATGTGCTCCAGCCTACCGATCTTTGGGGTGGCAGCCAGATTTCGCCGTTATCGCCACACCACCTTGCCTGGCCACAAGTGTTTTGTCACCTAGCCAGCGCTCGGTACTCGTTGAGGAGAGCCGTCACAGCTCCTGACCTGTGTGGGATGGTCTCCAAGACAGATTTAATTTTCAAAACGGGCTTGGTTTCTCTGGGCATGTAGATCGCCACCAAGGCCCTTGTGGAAAGAGCCCGCACCATCCCACCAGTTTGAAGAGCGTTGCGCCGAGCCTGGAGCCACCGTCATCCCCAGAGACATCCACCCAGCTCACCCCGTGAGCTGTCACAGGGGAGGGGGGGGCGTGTGGATATAGCTGCGACCTTGGCCGTTGCTTACTAGTCCATGTGTCGGTGGGTCAGATGGACTTTTCCGGACACAGACTGCAGACAACGTGCTCTGAAAATTTTAGATGACAGTGGACTGGCCAGGGGCAGGGATGCTTTTTTTGGCCAAAGAAATGCCTGCTCGGCATCTTGTATTGGGGGGCAAGACGAGGGCCATGACCGTGGCGGAACACCATCTGTGTCCACCAGACGGAAAGGGCAACATTTCATGGCCAAAAGCCTGGCAATGCCACATTCAGGCTTTTGGCTTTGGGTTGGTTTGGGTTGAAGTTTTTCTCTGCTCCAAACCTGGTAGACAGAAGGATTGGCTGCTAGAATAGAATGGCCGCTGTACGGCGTGGACGGTCGTCAACTAGCGGGAGGAGAAGGGGTAGGATGGGTCTCTGGTGGTGCTGGTGGTACTCCGGGCGACGGGTGGAGGATCGAAGACAGGAGGCTGTCCCTGATCATGACTCTGAGAGATATGGGCAGCGGAGGAACGCTTGGTTGGTGGCGGAGGAGGAGGAGGCGGAGACAGAGGGTGTAGACTATTGGTTGGTGGCCCGGCGTCGGTCTGGCCTTTTTTGGCCAAGTGTTGCTCCATTTCAACTCATTGATTCAGCTGCATGTCGTGACTAGACATGTGGTGGTGGTTAACCACCTAAGGTTCTTGCCTACTACTTATGCGTTTACGGCCAAAGGCGGCATATGACATCGCTGGGTGAATCAGAGGCTTGCTCAAGAGCCAGGCTAGAGAGGTTCCTGGACCTTCTTGATGGTGATAAGTGAGGAGCGGGTTTGCGATGCTGTGGCTTGGCGGAAATATCAGCGGATTTGCGGGAACCGCCTCTCCCATTTTTGTGGCGGAGACCCTTATTGACACTACCCCATCGCCTTCCTCTCGTCCACTGATGAAGCGCTCGCACACCAAATTGTGGAAAAAGACAGCGATGGATCCGCAATTGTCATCATCATCATCATCAACCACAGGAGACTTGGTCAAGTCTGACATTCTGATCCAGAAGCTTCGGGCTACAAGCAGGGAGATCAACTGCAGCGGTTGGCAGACCGCCCGGAGATTTTTGCAATTGACGGCTTCTTTCTCCTCCTCTGATGGCATCAGTAATGGGGCAGTCAGAGCAGACTAAATCATCCTCTTGATCTTTTAAACATGCATTCTGACCCCCAAACCGCATTTTGACATCAAAGCGGTCTAAATAAAATGGATTATCCACTGTGGTGGGTACACGAGTTGACATTTGGAGTGCATTCGCTTCATTTTGGTAGATAACGATGATTGACTCGATGCATGACACTTGTGGCGGGAATGGTGGGACGAGAAGGTAAGACTGCTGGATGCAGGGGTGATTGCCATTACACCACTGAAGAACAGATTGGCCACTGCTGTTCTGTATTGGTTGTTTTTTACTAGTTACGGGATTCATAGGGGCTCTGGACCTAGGCGATGACAGCCTGTCGGTCTGCAATACGAATGATTCCGCTGGAATGCGTGGTTGTTGCCAGTGTGGCAGGAGCACCGTTCTCTGGTACCTCTACCTCCTATGTGCTACCCCCTCTTTGCTCGACTTCTCATGAATTTTCGCTCCATGATAAGAAATATAAAATTTTGATGAGGTATGTGAATAGTTTTGAAAGTCTATTATTAACAGGACGGCAAATCAAGCTATCTCAAATCCCTTTAATCAAACAAAATTGTCTGGATTCAAATTCTAACAAATCTGGACTGGGCAAAAGTGCAAAATAAATGTATCTGTTCTGTTTTCGTATTAATACAAGGTGTTTTTGGTACCTTTCAATTCACCTGTGGTGACTATAAAATTGCAGTATATGATTAAGTGCACGCTATCTGAATGAACAAAAGCTGCAATGTGCCCAAATTAATCACTGTCAAAAAACAACGATATTTGTTTATAGATTCGGATGATACAAGGTATTTTTGGCACTTTCTATTCACCTGTGGTGGACAATAAAATTGCTGTATAAGTTATTACGTGCACGGCTCATCTGAAATGAACAAAGCTGCAGTACGCCAAAGTCAAAAAACACGGTATTGTTACTAGATTTCGGTATGATACTAAGGTATTTTTGGAAACCTTTCAATTCACCTGGTGGTGGACTATAAAATTGCTGTATAAGATATAAGTGAAGCTATCTAATGATACAAATTCTGGACTGGGCATAAGTGCAAAAAAACACGTATCTGTTTATAGTTTTGATGATACAAGGTATAGTTGCAACCTATCAAACTGTGCTGACAAAAGATTGCTGGATTCTAATTTTAGAGCAGGTGGATGTATATCAAACAAAGGTTGGAATGGGCAAATTGAAATAGAACACCTATCTGAATGTTATACTGATATAAAAGTTGGAGTTTTGCACTAACAAGAGACCGGCGTTATAGAAATGATGTGTATCCTAATATAAGTTCACACTGCCCAATATCAAGGAAAATCTTTCCAATAGCAAACTGTTAATAATGAAAGATATCGGCAGTGCAACTGTTTACACTAAGTCTTGGTGAACTTTATCCAGTGTCCTTTATAGAGCTTGTCTGTGTTCGCCTCTCGGGCCCCCCCCCGCTTCCCTCCCCGTTGATGCTTTGATAGCGATAGATGCTGTCTTTAAAATAATCATATCTAGATACCTAAATCTTCAATGTCTAATCTAACTCTAACAGCTAATAGTAGCAGGTTTCTTCTGTTTGAAAAATAGTATAATTTCGCGTGCTGAGTAGTTTGGAGATATGTGTTAGAGCGCACGTCCAACTAGTATGAAACGCTGAGAGAGACTGAGGCAAAAACAGGAAGGGACTGTTCTATGATTAAAACGAGGTCATGTGATTTTTCCAAGCCAATCGCACCATACACATCCAGTCATGACATCGCACACACATCTCTTCCTCTGCTATTTTCTGTAAGCCTGATTGGCCTTGGCCGCCAAAATTGTCAGGAAGGCGCAAGGAAATTGGGCGATATTATTAGATTATACGCAGATTTTTAAATAAATTATCGCTTAATTAGTGATCGAAAAAATCCGATTACCATAAAAACCGTGCCGATTTCAACTTTGTCGATAAAAATCGCTCAACACTAATCCTAATATAATGGCTGGATCAATCCAGGACAGATTTTAAATATTGAGGACAGAGCTGCAAATGAATGGTTAATATTTTTATGTAACTCATGATATATTTTGTTTCAGACTATGCTCTAAACCGTGTCTACTAGAATTTCCACTTTGACACAGTTCATTGTTTTAAAATATTCTGTATTATTTCAGACTCATGTCCCTTGAAATCCAAATCTAAATGGCTTTCTTCCTCTCTATCTATTCTCTATAGATCACGTTAATTGATTTGAAATAGCAGAGCATTGGCAAAATTTAGTTTGACCTGAATATATAGAAAATCTCTTCCTTCTGAGTTGACAGCATGCGATGAATTACTGTAACAGCCATCGATCATCCTTAGCTCTTAATCAGCTGACAACACTGTTATAAGCATAAAAAAGGACCATATACGACCAAAACTGATTGATGGCATTATCTCACATTGTCACAATCCTCTAAAAGCCTTTATCTAGAGCTTTTAAAGGGAAAGTCTTGCATTTTTTAAAATTTCATGGAGAATATAAGTCTGAAGAAGAGAAATAATGGGGTAAATTTACTAAAACAAAATAAACAGATGTACCGGCTTAACAAAACAGAGACTGCCCAGACCTTGTGAGGCAACAGGTAATGTGTAGTAAAGCGAGTTGTCCAGTGTCCTCTTTAAAGATGTTCTTTATTCCATGTCTAAAAGGAGGATATACAAACGCACAAACAGACGCTTACGCGTTTCAGGCCTTAGGGACCCTTAATCATAGCGTCAGTGTGTACATTTGTGTATCCTGCTTTTAGACTTGGAATAAAGAATATAAAGAGGACGCTGGACAATTTGCTTTACTACAAATTTACTAAAACAGACTAATCCTTAGAGTAAACTTAGACTATACAGGCTAATAATGTGCCACATTTATTACAGTGGCTCAAGCTGCATGATAAATTTGGTGCATCTTTAGACAATATTATTTGACTTTACACCATCTTTTGGGTTTAATTTAAAGTTTAACCCAAATATTTTGGCTTGCGCGGGTCCAAATGTTTTGGGAGAACGCGGCGTTTGCCGGCGGGGGCCTTTTAAAATTTTCGCCCAGTAGCTTTTAAAAAAAAAAAAAAAAATACCTGATAAAGGACGCGCTGGAGGGCTGACAATCAAACCCTTGATTGGGGTCTTTTAAATTTATAAATAAACGGCTTTTGGATTATTTTTTTTTCAGGTGGGGGCGATATGGGTCCTTTTTTCCCCTATTTTAAAATCAACTTTTTACTTTTTTAAACATTTATTTTGTATTTTTGGCTTTCGGGGTTTTTTTTCAATGCGCCTTTTACTCACTTATTGCACTAGGGCCATTATGATGGGGCCTTTTTGGATACATTTTAAATTGTATCTAAATTTTAAAAAATTATAAAAATTAGAGAGGGGGCGTTTTTTCCGAAATTCGTTTTCTTTCACTTGCCGAATTTCTCTGCAAAAAAAACCCTTGTTCCGAATTATTCGGCACGAACCCATGTTAAAAAACAGCAAATTTCCAGGCTGCACAGAGCCTGGGGGGTGCGGGTAAAAAAGTTGTCCTGTTTTTTAAAAATATGCAGAGGGAGTTGGGTTTGGGTTTTTCATACAATGTTGTGTTTTAGTTTGGAACCCCCGAAAATGGGCTGGCCAACCCTTTGAATCGCTTCACTATAAAATTCCCCGGGATTAAAGGGGAAAAAAAGACCAAAAAAAAGAAGCGGGAATGTTGCCGAAAAAAAAAAAACCCCTGCCAGAGAAAGCTGGAAAAACAAGCGAAGTTTAGGTGGCAACATTTGTGACGATTGGTGGGGAAGACGGGCTAGCCACACCATGGGTCAACAGTTTGGGACAATGAACATT
The DNA here is from genome assembly GCA_025379985.1 of Phyllomedusa bahiana. NCBI lineage: Eukaryota > Metazoa > Chordata > Amphibia > Anura > Hylidae > Phyllomedusa > Phyllomedusa bahiana. Next base: position 59,082 of record JAODAL010017065.1, read on the forward strand.
TTGTTTGGGCCCCGGCAGCAGCAGCAAAAGGTCCGGCCAAATGGCACCCAAAGACACAGTTTTGTAGGTCAAGGCAGCAGCAAGAGGTTTAGACAGGGCACAATGACACAAATTTGAAAGGGTTTGGGGCAAACAGCATGAGGTCAGGCGTGGCCCAAGAAAACAGGGTAGGGCACGGCGCAGCATGAGGTCAGACAGTGGCACAAGGGCATTCTGGAGGTTTGGAAAAACAGGAAGTAGGGGCCCAAAAGTGGGGCAAGACACAGTGTGTAGGTTTCGGCAGCAACCACAGGGGCAGCATGAGGTCAACCCGTGGAAAAATGACCCCATTGTGAAGGCACGGCAGCAGCCACAGCAGCAGCAAAAAAAGGGCAGACAGGGACAATTTAAAGAGGGGTGAAGGGCACGGCCCGCAGCCCCAGCAGCACATGAGGGCAGACAGGGGGCCCCAAAGAAAATTTTGGGGGTGGCAAAAAAAGGAGTAAACCCCAGAGTGGGGCCAAAGACCCCAGTGTGTAGGGGCACGGCAGCAGCCCAAAATGAACAGCATGAGGGCAGGGGCCCGTGGCACAAGAAAACAGTTGTAGGTCCGGCAGCAGCCCGCGCAGCATGAAAGGTTTTGACAGTGCACAATGACACCGTGTGTACAACACGGCAGGGAGCAGCTAAGTCAGGCCCCCCCCCGGCACAATGGGGAAAAGTTTGGGGAATAGGCAGGAAACACATGAGGTCCGGGATGGCACAATTACATTTTTGGAGGTGGGAAAAAAAAAGGGGTAAGCCCCAGGTGGGACCCAAAGACACAGGTGGAGGTCACGGCAAACAGCCACAAACAGCACCCGAGGTCAGAAAAGTGGCACAATGAAGAGTTTGGAGGTGGGTGGAAAAACCATTTCCCCGGTAAAGATGGTTGGTGGGGAGATGGAGAAACTGTCAGCAATGTGTGGGATCAGGAAGGGGGCACATCCCAAAAAATGGCTGAGGCAGGTTTGTTTGAAACCCCCCCTCAAATTTTTCCCCCATTTTTTTGGGTTTGGCTCATGGCTGAAGTAGTCGACGCCTAAGGCATTGGGGGTGGAAATCCTTGGGCCCATCCAAAGCCTGATTCTTTTTTGGCAAATTCAGTCGTTCCAATTTCCCGTTTTACTCGGGGTTTTTTCCCCGGGGAAAAGAAGGCCCCCCCCACGCTGAAACCCGCTTGATGCTGGCCCGGGGAGGAAAAAGCTTTTCCACTTTCAAATCGGGGAAAGTTCGGCCCCACATCCCGTTTGGCTCCCAGTTGTTTCCAGCGGATTTCTAACTGGGGTGGCAGGTCTGTTCCCAAATAAGGCCACCACCTGTTGGTTCCCGGGACTGCTCCCGGCCTGCTGGGTGCTGCTGGGGATACCCTCCTCACTAGGGGGTGAAGGGAAAATGGTATCATTTACTCCAGACTTAGGGTTTCTGCTGAGGGGGTGGTACCCGCTCCTAAACCCCCCCTTCCCCCCCAAAACCCCCCGGCAGTTTTACGTGAGGCTGAGGGGAAACCCCCCCGGTTAGACCTGTCAAAAGGGGGGATGATGCCCCACACAGGCGCGGGGCCCAAATGAATTGGAAAACCCTATAGTTTTTTGAGTTTTCCTCCCCCTCAATTTGTTGGGAAAAAAAAGGCCCCCTTTTTTGGGCCGGTAGCGAGGGCCAAAAGGGGGAAGCCCAAAAAAATCCCTCTGCCCGGGTTTCTGGGTATTGGGTGTCACTAGCCCCGGCAAAAAGCTGCTGCGGGCCATCTGCACAAGTGACTCCGAGGGGGTCCCGCCTCCATTTCCCTGTTTTATGCCCGGTGCTTGGGGGTCAAATTTCCCCGTCTTCCCCTTTTTCCAATCACCTCCTCCCGCTCTCCTGCTCCTCCTTCTTGTCCCTGGGTAAAAAAAACCCCTTTTTTTTCACCAGACAATGCTTCCGCTCATTTTCCTCCCCCCTTTCCCCCCTCCCTTTTTAGTCCCCATTGGGAAATATGTGGCCACGAGATTAAATCGCCCGGTCTCCAGTCCCCCGCCCAGGGCAGTTTTTTGCATCTGTTTAGGGCATGAAGCAGTGGAAAAGCGTTTTTATCCCCCTTTTCCCGGCGACTGACAAAATAACGTGGCCTCCTCGAAAAGGGCCCCAAAAAAACGGCAGGTTTTCGCGCATGAGTGCCACGGCTGACAAACAAAGTTAAAACAGGGGGAAAAATTCTGTCTGGGCCCGGACCAAAAAAATCGTTAATGGCCTTTCCTGTTCAAACGTGATTTCCCAAAATGGGGCCCGGGTGGAATTCCAACGGTTTGGGAAAAAATCGGGTTAAGTGTGTTGGGGGGGGCCCGTTCCCGCCGCTGCAACTCGAGGAGGGGTTTCCCCCGGCTTTGTACGAAGGGAAAAAGTGCTTGCACATTTTCCTGGCCCTTTTCAGAATTCTGAAGATCGGTGGAAGACTTCGGGAAACCTTTTCAAAACCAGATTGAACCTGCCCATCAGGGGCGGGCCCCTTCCCCTGGTGCAGCGCGGGAAACCAGTTTCCCCCATTGCCTCACATGGTTCCGATTTGCAGTTGGGGGAAAAGCCCACCACGATTCTTGCTGCAGGGGGGCCCGGGGCAGTTCCCCCCCTGTGGTTACTTTGTTCGCCGAGGGAAGCCCGGTGTAAACTGCGTGACACCCTGTGAAATTCTTGAGGAAATTTTGGGGTGTGGGGTGGGGGGGAAGGAGGGGGACTTGCGCAGGGCACAGTTTGAAACGGGAGGGAAACCGTCTCCGTCCAATTTTTGGTGTGCCCGGGCGGAACACATTTACCAGGGGCCTAAAGGACAGTACTGCCCTACCGAGTTACAGCCCAGACGTCCGCCCTGCCGTGACCTTGGAAAAACCGATAAGCTTAAGGGTGGCCCACCCTTTGTTTACTATTTTGAAGGCTGTACTGCCTTTTTGGGGAAAGAAATTACGCTTGGAAACCCCCATCTCGGGTGGCACAAGCCCTTGTTTCCCGAAAGGGCAATCCACCATTTTGGAAAGGGAGGGACGCAGTACCAACAACTTGGAAGGGCACGGGCAGCTGCTGCACCTTAGGATGGTTGGACCTAGTTTTTTCTTTTTCAATCGCCTCGCTGACGGGCTGCTGGCGCCATGATTTCGAGGACAGGGCATTGGGCCCGGGGGGGTTTATGTCAAAGAAAACATCCCTTTCCCCCAAAGAGGGTGGTGGACCTTGACTGGCTGGGAATGGCCTTTCTGCCCCCTTTGGGGGGTGCTGCTTGGGTGCTGTTGCGGGGGCGGGAGGGTGGGCCAGCACAAAACGAGCCACGTTTTCCCCAGGCCCCCCCCGGAAAAGAACCCCTGCATTGTTGAAGCAGGGCCCTGGTGAAAAAGTTTTCTCCCTGGCCATTCCCTTTCTGCTTTCAGTTCTACATATACCCAATTTTGGGCCCTTTCCGGTGTCTTAGCCAAAAAAACTGCCACACCCCCGAGTAAGGATTTTTCCGCCAACGCTCCGCATGAGTGACTACTGCCGCCCCCCCTGCCTTGCTTAGGCCCCCGTGCCGCAAAAATTTTTGGACCTGCGAAACGGGGTTTTTTTTAAAAACCCCTGGCCCTTTTTGGGTCCCGACCTTTAAAATTGCGCTATCCCTGCTGACCACGGCCCCAACCAAAATTGCTTTGGGTGGCCCCTGCCGAACCCCGGGGAAGCTGAAAACCCTTTTTCTCCCCCACGATGATGAAGCCCTTGCCTCACCCGGCTCCCCAAAAGGGGGTCGGCTACATCAAACAAACTATTTGTGTTTTTATGTCATGCTGTTCCCAACACCGGCTTTGGGAAGCAGAGGCTGACCCCCCCCCAACATTACCCCCATGCCACCTCAAAAACTATACTTTTTTCCACCCACTGCCAAAAAGAGGGGAAATTTGGCCCCCCTTTCTTCCCCTGCAATAGCGCTTGGGTGCTTCCCAAATTGTTCAACCTCGCAATTTTAGTGGGGCCGAACCCAGCCACATAGTAGATCTTTGGGTGAAAGGGGAAACCCGGAAAGGGACAGAGGCCCGGGGGGGGGACGGTGAGGGCCGCTGACCCGCCCCCGGGGCCCTGCCAACTAGGGGGTTTTTCTGAAATTCCCACCGTTTTTGGCTTTTTGGGGGGTCAGAATTTTCATCTGGGAGGAAAATGGATGAACCCAGTCAACCCAAACAAGAACCAATTTGGGGTTTTATTCGTAAAGGGCCCCTAGATGACAGCGGCAGTTTTTTGGGGCCCCAAACCCATGCCCCGCTGCAAAGTCCCCTTGCTGTGCGCGACCTGCTAAGGAATGTTTGTGGGGCCCCTGGGCCCCTCGCAAGGGGAATGGGCCTTTTCCCCCTCTCTTTTTGAAATACTGTTTTTTTCTAAAAAGAAAAACAAAATGTTTTGGGGGAAGAATCTTATATGAAAAATACACACCCCGTATTTGCGCCAAATGCACCCACTAAAAAAGCTTGGGGAACCCTTGTATATAAAATTTTCCTCCCCAAATGGGGAGGAAAAAAATTTTTCTTGTATGTGCCGTTTAAAAAAATTGTGTAAATTTTTTTGAAAAAAAAAACACAAACAGGGTTAATTAACCCTTTGGGGAAAGAATTAACACAGAATTTTTTTTGTGGCGGTTTAAAAAAAAAAAGTTTCTTTTTCTTTCGCAAAAGCAGGGAAAAACGCTTAAAAAAAAACCCCGGGGGTGTAAAAATTTCGCAAAAGAAAAGGGGGCAGCCCAAAAATACTACTTTGTAGCGTGTTCCCAAATTTCGTGTTTTACCAAAACAACCCAAAAAAAAAATTTTAAAAACCTTGTTTGTTTAAATTTTTCTACAGGAAAAATTTTATTTTTTTTGGGGGTGAAAAAGGGCGGTTTTTTGGAATCACAACAGCAGCAGAACAACGCTTTAATTAGCCCCGGGATGTAAATTGGGGGCAAAAGAAAAAGACAACCCCAAACAAAAAGCTTTTTTTTGCGGTTACAATTGGTGTTTTCTACGCTTTCACAAAAAGAAAAAAATTGTAATTAACCTTCGCTTGTGGGAAAAAAAGCTACAGGGAAAAAAATTAAAAAAGGGGGGTGGAAAAAAGAAAGTTTTTTTGGAGTCACAAAAACACGAAAACGCTTAAAATTTAACCCCGGATGTAAAATTTGGGAAAAGAAATTAAACTAGCCCAAAAAAGAAGGGTATTTGTATTATAAAAAAGCGTTTTTTTTCTTTAAAATTAAAAACAACGGGGAAATGGCTTAGATGCCCCTTTGGAAAAATTCAAAGTTGCTTGAGAGAAAAGCTTTTAAACCGTATATGCACTGGATTTAGACCCAATTTCACCAAAAAATTAAATAAAAGAACATTAAGGAAGCAGTCTCTGAGACAAGCTGAGACACCCCACAAAAATCGCTGTTATAAAATCAGTTCTTCAGTAACAATCAGCCGCAGCAGCACCTTCCCTGATCAGTACAGTGAGGGGCGGTATGAGCCCCCAGCGTCGCGCCCGGAATATATAGTGGGGGTGACGTACAGAACCCCGCCGGTCTCTGATTGGCTTCATCTCTGCACATGTCATGCAGGCTATCCCTTCTTCCCCCCAGAGTGCTTTGCCCCATGTAGCGCCATGTGCTCGCAGCCATTTTATCAATCAAAAGCACACTTCGTTCACCCGAAGTACCCCAAACTTCGACTTCGTTCAGAACCGAAGTTTTCCTGAAATTCTAAACGAATTCCACTTCGTTAGAATCGATTCGCCCATCTCTATATATAATGAATTGTTAATTCAATCTGTTATATCACTAATTGTTGTTCTTATATATACTTTGTTGAATGCACTGTATGCTACTTGAAAATGGCTCTGTGAGAGAGCCGAAACGTCGGTCTTGGAACATGTGGGAATAAAATCACTTTTCTACTTTTGAAATTTGATTACCTGGAGTGCTGCAATTTTTTCATCAATCTAAGTGATTGAGGGGCTCCTTGCCGGGAGTTCTATTTGCTTGCACCCCACAACAAGTAATTTGGAGGAAGTGCTGCTGTATATTAATATATATATATATATTTTATATTTTATATTTATATATTAGTTTTTTATTTTATATTTTATATATTATATATATATTATATTTTATAAAATATATATATATATATATATTATACATTTTTAAGAAGTTTCCTGTAGTTGCTGTATTGGAAATATGTGTTTTTTTGGACTGTGGTTATTTTTAAGATATGTGATGGGGATTTATCTTTAGTTATATGTTGGGATGCGTTTAATAAGACATTGTGTTTCCCTTTTTTTTGTCTACCCTATACTCCTCATCTATTGTACTGATAGAAGGGTTTAGTGTTTTACTATCCCCTTTGAATAAAGCTTAGGGGTAAGGAGTAGGGATTTGTAGTGGAGAGCTATTGTGGGGTCGCCCTTTTTGGGGCAGGGTCCCTGCTGAGGGACAGTAGGAGGTTAAGATCTATAGGTATAGAGATAGGACTCTCCCTAGCGGCCCATTACTTAAATTGTTTATTCTTGCACTTAGATTGCTACTTTTTAGACTGATTGAATTAAAAGTTATATTTTAGATGATTTTTTTTGTGCAGTGTGGTTTGGATATTGTTTGTTCCTCAATTACGGATTTGGGAATTGTTTTGGAATTAGTGAAAAGCGTATTGTAATTAACTACACTTTTTGAGTGTAGTAAGAATGTAGTAAGAATTCTATACTCTACAGAATACTGTATATGGTACACAGTGGCATACATTTATGCTGTACATTTGGAAAATCTGCATTTTAATCTTTCTGACATATTTGCTGCACAAAAAAAGGCCTGAATGTAGTGTAAGCCCTGCCTAATGCAATCTCCAGAGAAAGATGACAACACCCTCTCTCAGCAACTATGCAGTCACAGGGGAACTTCATACAGAGCTATATCTGTGTACTAAATGTATAGTGTTAGCATCCTGCTTTAACAAGGCCTTTTGCAGAACAATAGAAGCGTCATTAATTTGCTTGCCCTCTAATAATAATGTGTTGACTCTGCACATCTTGTCTCAGTTTATACAGCAAAGCTGACCATTAAATTTTGGAGAACAGGAAATATCAGCGAATTGTACGTATCCTAGTGAAAAGAATGAAAGAGTAGTAATTGAAGATTTGTTTTACATGAATAGTCTCATCAAAAAATAAAAAAAACATCTAAAATGTAAAAAATATGTTTAGAAAAAAGCTTAATTCTATTATGTTGTTTTCTGGTAACACTTTCCCTTTCCCTCTTTGTACATCTCTAGATTGTTTACACAACACAGATCAAAACTCTATATACATAGAATAAGAGGTAGCTGTCATTAAAAGCTTTTGCTAGGCAAAGCTCTGACCGAACAAGAATACCCTATCAGAACTTTGAAGATAGGATTTTTTAGCAACTCCAGGCAGCATGATGAGTATTTTATACCTATGAGAATTCTTTTCTGATGAGATCTAAGACCTTGGTCGTGTCATATTTATAGAGGAAAAAAAAGATATAATAGCTTTGTTAAACCTTAAACCTTCAGCGTGATGATGAAACTTTCGCTGTGCGGCAGAATAGAAGCTAAAAAGCCCTAGGCAAAAGACTGCAGCTTAAAAAAAAATAATTACAAAACACTACATTAAGGTGACATTAAAGGTTCTCTTGTAAAGTTAAAAATTTGGAAATGCCCAGTGACGGATCATTAACTGCCATAACACAGCAACCTTTCTGCTTTGTCATTAGTAGAGTCATTAGAAATATTCGGACTCTGCATTCATTTCATAGAACCATTTGACATTGTGTGAGGAAAAAACTAACCTTAGGGGATCTCTGGCGAGTCTTCCAAGCTTTTCTGTTTTAAAGAGAAGTTTAAAAGTGAATGCTGGGCATGTTTTTGTTCCTCACAATCACACAGTCCATAGTTGTAGAACAAAATCTGTGTGGCGGCTGTAAATGTAGAGCTTGTGACAACATGACATTATTTTACAGCTATAATGCCAAAATATAATTAATGCATGTACGATGTATAAGAAAATAAATATTTCAGTTTTAATGCCTTTATTATTGTGGAAATTTTTAGCTTCAGATCTTCATTTGGTGAGGACCCCTATGTCATGTAATGGGTGGAGAATTGAACACCAGCTGAGGCTTAACTGGATCTCTCGGGTTTCTATAAAATCTGTATAGGACCCAAATTATTACATATATCATATTTAATACTGGTACTATCAGTCTCCACTTACGATGAAAGACAACTTTTGAACCCCCTCATGCTCTGTGGACTTATGGAGTAACCTCTACAACCTTTACAGTTACACTTCTGAAGATGAGATTATTGTCAGCATTACTCCCGTCACCCAGTTCCAGAATGCTGCTGAAGCTTCCACTGATGGCCTCATCTGGTTCCCAGGTAATCAAATGCCTCCACATTTCCTTCTTCAGCTCCATTCCTTCATCATGGCCCTGTTGGTTTCAGTAGTGGCTCTGCTGCTCAGGTGGCCTAAGGTTGATAAGCTATCAAGTGCTGGAAGATTACATCAGCCTTATGGCCTGTATAAAGTGGAATAATTGTACTTTTCCTTGTCTGGTGTTTGAGGCTCATTCTTTCCTGTATTTCTTACTATGTGTTATTATTTAATTTAGTATCCTAAACCTGACCTCAGTTTTGTTCCTGACTTCCTTGTTCGTCAGATAGAACCCCCAGGAGCTCCAGGCAAAGGGGGACATGACTTTGGGCGGGTGGTATCTATAGTTCCTAGATAGTCTTTTAGTTGCTGTCTGTATAGCTGTATGGCGTTAAACAAGGGTGTTTCGGTTGTAAGAGGAAGGAGTAGGTGCACGAATTTACTGTAAGGAGCATTGAGCAAATGGGGACATCTTTTGGGAAGGATACCTACAGCACCTGCATAGTCCATAGTTCCTGTCTGTATAGTTGTGTAGATATAAGCAAGAGTGGTGGACGCATAGGATTTTACTGTGAGGAGGGTGGAGTTTAGGAATAGATGTAACTCCTTATCTTCGCAACATAAGAACTGGAGGAAACATTTCCCTTCCACCCGCCACTACTTTAATGAATACTGTAAAGCTTGTATTTAGCTATAACCTTTGCAAAGATGCCGGTATTATTGTATCTTTTTATATTGCCTCTGTCTCCATACCTGAAATCAAAAGCAGTTTTATAATGACTTTGATGAGTTACATGTTGGCATTATCCTTCTATACTCAAGGGAAGGGCAATCCATCAGCCATGGTTCTCTAGGAGTTTCCTAAACTCTCCTGAGGGCTGTAGGATAATTATTTATGAGTCCAGGATTTGATATTTTGTCTGAGCATTTTAGTTGTCTACGTTATATGTTCCAGGCATTGGAACAATTGGTCAAAAAATAAAAATATAAAAAGAAAAGAAAATATATTAATAAATAAAAAGTGTCATATGTATCATAACATATTTTATGAACCGTCAAACTTCTATGTTGTGATTTAGGATTAAGGTGGAAGTTGCAGGCCAAGTTATGGTGGACTCATTTTAAATAATATAGGATGTTAAATCTCATGGTGTGAAGAGGCTGAGCTTTGGAAGTGGCCAGCTTTAAGGTTGGCATAATGTTAACGTCATCAACGAGCGGGCTATGTAGTTAAACACAGTAGTGAGGATTTTCAGTAGTATCGTTTGTGCCCTTAAAGTATACTAACTCTGCTAGAAAGGCAAGCCAGAGTGTGTTGCCTCTTTATTACTGTCTGGCCAGGTGCTATATGTCAGACAGCTGGGAATCTCACACAATGGCCGAGCACTTCACCTGACTCCTTCTGTTATTGTTGTATTCCTGTGGTTTTAATAAAGCTATGGCCATTCTGACAGCAAATAATAACATATTTTATACTTTGATTCAAAAGTTTATGTTATAGTAGTTTGAGTTGTATTAGGTGGAGTGAATGTTCATTGTATATCCTAAAGTCATGTCTGTCTGGCACTTTAATTTCTGTTTCGGGTTTTGACCCTTGACTCCATTCCTAACTACACTCCAATGTTATCCACTGGTCTGTTCTATCCAATCTCCTGCTGATGACTTTTTGCTTTATTTGTGGCTACTTCCCTATCAGAGGTACTGCCAGTAATCTGTATCTATTCTTGGGACCACAACCCGGGGATCTTCCTGCAGCATAATCCAAATCTCCTTGCAGAGGTTAAGGGTGAACACTAGGGGATCCTTTAGACTCCACATCACAATCTAACTACTGTCAAATGGTTTCCTGGTACAATTGTAAAATCAATTTCCTTACTTTCTATACAAGATCTAGCTGGGAATCACCCTTATGGAAATGGAACAACCCAATTGTTTAATATCTGACCTGCTTCCTGACTATCCATCAATAAGTCTTTAAGGAACATGTCCCCTTTGTATTCTCTGGATTTTTGCATCTGAAATAGGTGACTTACGTGGTCAGAAAAAATACTATTGAGATATCAGACGAGAGATTGTGCTCATTGCTATCCTTGTTCGTCTGTGACACTACCTTGCTTCTGGTAAACTTAAAGAGCCCATACTAATGGGGCACATGGATTTGTTCTAGTAACAAAGGTTGACGTCAGACCTATAGCTAGTTCTCTACTGTTGGCAGAAAGTACACCTGCACCTCTACTGTCCAGTATGCCCTATTAGATCAGAAAAGCCTCTAGTCCTAATGGAGAGAAGGGAGATGATCTTTGGTCTAACAATTCTAAGTGAGAATAGGGAGATCACCTTGGGTCTTGCACATTGTTTACCTGATGATGTTGTTAGCTATTGTCACCATGGAGTTCAAGTCTCTCCACGAATCCTGGCTTGTTCTTGTAGACTCTTTGTATTTTGCATTGTCAGAAAACTTCCTTTAATGAGAATCTAGGTAGATGAGGTTTTCTGGAAGTATTCTTCTCCAGCTAAAACCAAATTTTGTTTAGTTAAAAAGAAGGATAGATCACTATCGGCAGCTATTGGCTATTGCAGGTTGATTGAAATTACTATAAAAAGCAGATTTTTATTTGATCATAAGGAAGCCAGTTATTTCTCTAAATTAGAACACTACAGAAACTACAGTCTTATCTGAATTAAGAAAAAAGATGTGTGGAAAACCGCTTTCAGCACTTGGGATATGAGTATTTATCGATAGCCTTTAGTTCTCTACAGTGCCCCAGCAGTCTTTCAGCACTTCTTAATAAGTGCCTTGTATGCCAAGTTGGAGAAACACTTTTCTTCACATGGATCTTGACAAAGTCCTGAACTGGCAGATATCTTTGAGTTTCAAGGCTCTACACAGATTTGTCAGACTCACAGAACATTATTTATAACTTTTCGGAGATTGTTTTAATGTACTATTATTTACTTTAAAAAACCATTAATTGCACAGTGCTATATACTAAGAAGGGGTTTAAATTTAGAAGAACAAACCAAATACGATAAAATTACTAAGGGCAACATGTATGTACTGTACAGGGCTGCACCAGTATTCTAGTGTCCTTTTAGCCCAAAAACTGTCACAGCCCTATTCTCTCGATATACGAGCAGGCGCATTCCAAAATTAGGCGCATTTTGCAGTAGTTTGTCCAAGATGTAGGGACTTTCTGGAGTCGTGTTGCACCACAACCGTATGATTCTACACATTTATGACTGGAGGACAGCAAAACTAGGCGCATTACTGCTGGAACAGCCAGACCGAGTTTAAAATGGTCTACCTGAGCCTGAGTTGTCATGGTGGAACTACAAAGTGCCAAATCTATGACCTGCAGTAGAACGGGTTCATAAAATCAGGTGCATTCTACCCTGCTCAAAGCTATTTATAACCGGCTGCTATGCGCCTAGATCATACATGTCGCCCTAAATAACCAACAAACTGGTACAGAGGGAGAAAGGACCCTGCCTACGAGGGCTTTCAATCCACACAATAAGAGAATGGGAGTGTAGTGGTCGAAGCGTTATTGTCGATTTTCTGCTATCCAGATATGTTTTTTTGGGTTACTTTTGAAAGTTTTACAGGTGGAAAAGATTTTAATTTGGTATGTAATGTCTACACAGCTAATGTTAAAGTATTTTAACATTGCTGTATCACAGTTTTTGCAACGGGTTTGCGAAAGAAATTGCGGTCGGTTTTCGGATTTGCCACTGGCCCAGTACATTGACTACGGGAATCCACAGGGAATCTGCTGGAAGATAGAACATGTTCTGTCTTCCAGTGGAGGGCTAGCGGTTTACAAATCCGACAGTAGAAAATCTGGGCCGTGTAAATTACAGCAAAGATTTTCGATGGCAATCTCCTTTTTTATTCTTTTATCAGCATACTAGGGCCCATAAAAAATTATACTCACCTCTCCCCTTATCTTTGTTCCAGCACTGGACCGTCCTCCCTGGGCGACAGATTTTCATTTTCTTTTTTCTTCTTCCAGGTGGGAACATCACCACTGCAGCCACTGACTAACTGTAGCAATTACATCACTGTTTGGAAGTAAACATCTCTGAAAGTCACTCTGTGGCTACAGTGCTGATGTTCCCATCTGGAAGGAGAAAAAAGAAAACAAAAAACTGTAACTCGGTGAGGATGGCACAGTGCTGGAATGAAGGTGAGGGGACAGGTGAGTATAATTTTAATGTTTTGCCCTATTATGCTAATAAAAGAATAAAAAAAAAGAGGTGGACAACCTCTTTATTCTCCCAATACCTCAGCTCATGCACTGATTCTAACAGAAACTTCTTTGCTCTTTCCTTGTCTGCTTCTCACACAACCATCTTCAAGATTTCTTCCTTGTATCCCTTTTACTCTAGAACCCACTACTCAGACAGATTAGACACTCTTCCACCTTCGAAACTTTCAAAAGTAGCCTGCAGTGGCCTAGATGAGAGATGACTGTGAATGAACAAGCATTTTTCTAAACTCTCAGTTACGAAAAGAGCAGGTTCAAGAAATGTTTTAAGGTGAGGGTAGCAGCAGATGGTAAAGGCTTCTTACAGCTTTAACCCAGAAAGGAGTATATATATACCCAAGACTGGTCAGATTTTTGTGGTGAAACCTTTGAACAATTTCAAGTCCTGTCAGGTAGGTGAGGGTCTTTCACCTTTGCTACCACCTCTGGGACACGCACCTATCTCCAGAATGAGCCTGGCCTGAGGTTTTAAAGCAATTTGATCAAATTGTGTATATCCATCAACCATGTCAAGGTAAACTCATCAGATGAGACCTACGTATCTAACAATCACTTCTCCTGAGGCCAAAGTCTCCTTTTGCATTATGCATTTTGAGGAACAGGATCCAGCTATACTGATTAAAAGGACCTTAGGCAGAGTCCACAATAATTTAAAGTATATTATAATAATGTAATTGCTTTACTTAACCTGTGTGTCTACGCTTGGTCAACTCAGGAATTTGTTAAAAAATCTGAATCCCATCCTTGATCCAGCTGGATGTCAGATACAGTATATAGTCTCAATACTCTTAATCTATGTGCTTATGAAGCTTGAAGTGTTTGTCGAATTTCTTTTTAAAATGTCTTTTAGCATACTGCTACCCAATTTAAAGAAAAAACTCATCTCTCCTCTCACCTTGAATCCAGTGCTATGCCATCCCCATTGCTTGCCCAACTTCTGTATTCTCCCAGTCTTGATTTGAATAGGACATCACTGCTGCAGTTGCTGATTGGTTGCAGCGTTCATGTGTCATTGGCTGACATGAATAGTGATTTCAGCTAATGACATGTGACTACTGTAGCCAATCAGCAGCAAGAGCGGTGTCATCCTATTTGGGTCAAGACGGGGAAAAAAACAGTCTGGTAGATAGTGAGGATGGCGCAGTGCTAAATCCAAGGTGAGAGGAGAGCTGAGTATAAGTATTTTCGTTTTAATGGGGCAGCAGAATGCTAAAAGAAAAAAAATAACTTGATTTTTTAAGGGTGTGTTCAAATATTCAGCTTTTTAGATGCAGTTTTTGAAGCTAAATCCAGGGATGGATCATAATTGGACGACACCTATTAAGGAAAGACTGAGACTTCTCCTTGTTTTAAATCCATTCATGTTCTTGGCTTCAAAAACTGCATCTATAAAGCTAATGGTTTGAACACAGCCTAAGGCTTCCAATAGTTGAATTACTTACGGGTAGTTTCTTAAAGATAAATCTGCATTGCTGACAAGCCTGGTGAGTAGCTACCTGTATTTAAAGTGCATTTACCTCTTCAAAGTCATTGAGCTCTTTCCTACAGTTTAGAGGAAAATTATTCTACTGAAAGATCTATCATGTATGTAATGTATCTTTAATTTGTTGTTTCAAACATGATAAGAACAATTGCATTGCTGTTCTTTCAGGCACCATTTGCATTTTAACACTAGCAGACGTATTTGGCTTTCACACATACAGTACCATAGAATATGACTGTAGACAGCAGGGTGAGTGGAGATTTCTAAGTGTAGTTATTATAGGCATAAAAGAGGCTCTATCACCAGACAGACCCATTTAACCCTTCCCTGCAGCAGAGATTTTTGTTTATTTCACTTATGTTTTTTCCTCGCTATCTATTAAAACCCATTTTTATGTTCCACCTACTTATCTATACGAGGGCTTGTATATTTGCGGGGCAAGATGTATTTTTAAATGGTACCATTTGCCGTGCAAATTTACTGGGAACAGTATCAGACGGGGGTGCCTAACGCCCACCAGTGGAATTTCATACTGGGGGCCAACCACTGGAGTTGATTCTGGGGGTCCACAGCTACAGTACATGCTTTTCATACTGCGCTTCTTACTTTTTGCTTCCTGTTCTCTGCCTTTCTTTTCATCAAGGATTTCCCCTGTCTCCCTGTAAGCCAGTCCAAGCCTGACTGGGAAACCAAAACATAACTTAGAATTTGTAGGGTAGAATGTGAAGAAAAAGTTATGGTGACTTTTTATTTTTTGGGGGGGGGGGGGAGTTCCATTTTTATGGAGTTCACTGTGCAGTATTTATTGTTGAAAAAAACAGGAACCTTTTTTAAATTTTCTTTAGCGTGTCATTTCCTGAGAACAATATTTTTTTTTATTTTTCTATCTATGAAGACCTAAGGCAACACATATGAACTTTGGTGCTGACCATTTATAAATAGCTTTAAGGTAGTGTAGAATGTGCCAATATGTATGAACCTGTTCTTCTGCAGGTCATACATACAGTCGCAGTGTAGTGCCAATACGACAAGTCTGGCTCAGGCAGACCACCTTTCACCTTGTCTGGCTGTTCTAAATGATCTGCGCCTAGGTTTGGCACCAAAGAATCAAAAATGTGTCTACTTCTATGAATGTGGTGCGACGCCCCCAGAACACCCTCGTTGGCACATCATAAAAGTGTCTTTGGCGCATTACAAAGCCACTTATCGCGCCAAAATTTGTATGCGCCTGTTCATACATTCTTTTTGGATCAAATTACAACAGAAAACTGGCACAGCCCGGTTCATACATGTTGCCCCTAGTTTTTCTCAGGCTGATGTCTAGTTTTATTTGTATTATTTTTGGGAATTACTTTTGATCCAATTTTTGGGGAAGCAAATAGACTGAAAAAACATAATTTTGGGGTTGAGGTTTTTTTCTCTACAGTTTTTACCCTATGGGATAAATAATGTTATGTTTTAATAGATTAAACTTTTATAGATATGACAATACCAATTATGTTCCATTCTTTATTGTTTTATATGTAAAATGGCAAAAATAAGTGTTTTGAACTTTTATGTTTTATATTTAAAATATTTTTATATCATTTTTATTTGTACATTTAGTTTCCCTAGGGTATTTGACCACTAGGATCCACAATCGTTTATACACTGCAATAAAACAGTATTGTACAAAACCATTCTTACATGGCTCTTCTATTCTATGGAATGTGAACAAATATCAATTGTGCAATTGGGAGGAGTTCCTTTCTTAGGCTCCCGGCTGCCATGAAAAAATATTCAGCACCTAATAAGGAGCCTCAATAGACTGCAGACAATTTTTGTTAATATTTTTGTTAACAAACCATGTTTGTTAACTCTAAACCCAGCCATTGGCATTGTCATTAACAGCCGCCACCTGTTGGATATGAAGTGAGCTCAGCAAGTGAGCCTGCTCTACATTTCCTTTGACAATTTTATGACAAAATATATATCAAATGTCAGTAAGGGGTCAATAAAATGTTCCTTATAAAGTGATGCAGAACACACTATTAACTCCTGAATAGGAGTTTGAGGAACATATAAAAGCATAACCCATGCACCCCTGGTCTCCCAAATGAGTCCCTGTGGTAAAACAAAGACCAAAGGTTTTGAATTTTGTGGATATTCTTCCATATATCATCATCACACATTTTATATAGACAATGAAATTAGAATAGAATGGATAATTATTAACTGAAGCATAGCTATGGCGGGCGCTGCCCCGATGCCTAAGGGTCTCTATAGATCCCAGTGCTATAGAAAAGCACAGCAGTATTGTAAAGGGCATATGGAAGGTGGAGGGGGCGGGGTGTTATAGATTTTTCTCAGGAATTTTTAAGTTATACCTTTAGTTAGGAATCCAGAAAATGTTAGATGAGGAATAACATCAAATTGGGGGAGCAATAGAGATGAGAAAAAAATATTTCCTGTAAAACAGATTTATATATGCCCCATTTTGAGAGACCATTGTCATGCTCATCAAGCTCTTCAAAACTTTTTGTGTTTGGTTATCAGTAAATTAGAACAACTTCTTTGCATCAGATTTGGAAATATGCATCATCATAAACTTATCAGAATTTAGTGCCTTCAGTAACTTTGTATTATTTCCCCAGCCAGCAGCGGTAGTGATTTTTGACTTAGTCTAATGGCTATATTCAGTGTTCAACTAAGATATTTTCAATTCTTTGGCAGAAAAATACTTCCACTGTCACAAAGAAATTTCACCAGGGATGAAGTGAACTTTGTTAAAAAATGAACTTGAGTTGCAGACTCCCAGACTCAACATGCTTCCCTGGGCTAGCCTTGGTATTTTAATGGGCCTCAGGCACCACAAATGAGTCTACAGAATGGTCCACTCAAAGGCTTTGGGTTTATTCAGCCCAATTTCGATTTATGAACTGCTGTGTGCATTTTATGTGCTGAGCAGATGTCTACAGCATGAAATGCTGCACTTTTTTAGCTGAATATCTGATAGCTAGTTTATGAACTGCTAAAACGAAATGCTAGATTTGTTCTATTATAGCAACACTCACAGTCAAACAGCATTACACATAGATACAGTGCCTTCAGAAATTATACACTGTTTTACATCCCTACTGGTGGTAACTGCATCATGTCATGGATATATCATTCAGCTGCAGGAATTGTGGAAAAGATAAATGGAGCAAAAAACAGAGATGCTGAATGAAAACTTGGTCTACAATTATGACGCTATACAAACAAAAAAACTAAATTAACCATCACCTCTGTTGTAATACACATAGCACTGGTGCAAGCTTAGACTGCAAACTCTGTGAAACAAAAATTACAGCAGCACACAGGCTGCACTTAAAGTCATGCAAACATTAAGGGCCACATGTATGAATCCCGCCGGGTCGGGGCGCACCTTTCCGCCAGTTTCCCGGCGGAATCTGTGCCTGATTTATGTCGGGGCCGGGGCGCGCTCATACATAGCATGTAAAGTCCGCTGCTCCTCGCCAGTGTTTTAGGCGAAGTGCGGGTCCGAGGCGCAGTGCGGGGCTGCGCCTATGATTCGGCGCCGGGGGTAGTGCGGTCATACATGCGGGGAAAAGTCCGCCGCGCCTGGCCAGGGTGTTAGGCGCAGTGCGGGGACCGAGGCGCATGCGGCGCTGCGCCTAAAATTCGCCCCCGGGGTAGAGCACTCATACATGCGGGGAAAAATTCCCTGCGCCTCGCCAGTGTGTGTTGGGACCACAGTGCGGGGACATGGGCGCGTGCGGGACTTTGGCGCCGTGCGGGACGCGCCGAAAAAAAAGTTCCGATGCGAGACAGGCTGGAACAGCGAGAAATCATTCCAACATGTTGGTGCGGAGTATGAATCAAAAATCGCCTTTATAAAGGCGTTCAACATTCTCAGAAAAAGAGCTGAAACCTAAAAAATAAAAATACATAAAAAAAAATCACTTTCCAATATCCTAATTCAAGAATTAGGAATTGGAAATTGCGGGAAATACAGTAATTCAAATTCAGAAAGCTATTCTGATTGGTCGGCATAAACCGCGACAGTGGAACCATTAAAACCTATGGGAAGTTTAGACCAATCAGAAAACCACGGCGGGATAGTTCAAAATACAGTATAAATGCTGAAAAGAGCTGATTGGTTAAGCTACGGGGACTTGGCTAGCTCAGCCAATCAGAATAGGAGCGACAGAGACCCATTATATCCTATGGAGAAGTTTGGACCAATCAAAATCAAAGGCGGGACAGTTCGAAACACAGTAAAAAGACAGAAAAGAGCTGATTGGCTGAGGTAGCGGTGGCTTGGATATCCCAGCCAATCAGAGCGCAAGCTACTTCTCCCATTATAGTCTATGGGAAAATGGGCGCTCTGAAATCTCGGCGCTCAGCGCCGTGCGGCATGAAGTATTAAAAAAGAAATTATTTTTATTAAGTGTAAAACATTAATGTGACGGTTCGGTGGATCCGCTGGTCCACCGCAAGCGGTGGTAGTTAAGCCACGCCAGGGAACGGAGTCTAAGTAGCCCCCGGTTTTCACCAGAGCCCACCGCAAAGCGGGATGGACTTGCTGCGGCGTGAGGCTACCAGGTCGTTACCCCTGACGTGACTTGCTTGCGGTGGCGGCCGGGGTACTGCGAGGTACAAAATCGTAATCCAAAGGCGTAGTCGGGGACAGGCAGAAGGTCAGGGCAGGCGGCAGAGGTTCGTGGTCAGAGACGGACAGACGGTCAGGGCAGGCGGCAAACAGGCAAGGTCAGGAAACGTAGCGGAACGGACTGGTACACGGATAAGCAATACGGACTGAAGGACACTCCAAACTCTCACTAGGCACACCAACAATCTGGCAACAGGTGCCGGGGGCGGATACATTATATAGGACCAGCGCCCGGCAATAAGCCAATTACCGGGACACTGGCCCTTTAAATCTAGACCAGCCGTCGCGCGCGCTAGGGGGCGCGCATGCGCACGACGGCCCTGGCAGGCAGGGAAACGGCTGCAGGGGCAGCGGCGCCCGCGGCCGCCATGACAGTTCCCCCTCCCCTTAGGTCTCCCCCTCTTTTTTTTGAACCTAGCCAGGAGATCAGGTGACAGATTGCCTTCCGGCTCCCACGAACGCTCCTCTGGCCCGAACCCCTTCCAGTCGATGAGAAAGAACCGCTTCCCCCTCACTGTCTTCTGTGCCAGCACCTCCTTGACCTCAAAGATGTTATCCGATTCGGCCACAGGAGAAGGCGAGACAGCTCCACGGGAGAAGCGATTCAGCACCACAGGCTTGAGGAGCGAGACATGGAAGGCGTTCGGGACACGCAGAGTGGGAGGCAAGCGGAGCTTGTAGGAAACCGGGTTAAGCTGACGCAGTACCACAAAAGGGCCCAAATATTTAGGGCCCAACTTGTAGCTGGGACCTTAAAACGAATGTATCCCGGGGCAATAGCCAAACCCGTCACCAGGCTTAAATACAGGGGAGGTCTTTCCCGGGACCTATCGGCCTGAACTTTAGTACGAGTGGAAGCCTGAAGCAGGGCCTGACGAGTGGACCTGCCAGAGTGACTTGATGTCCCGACTTGGGCATCTACGGGGAGGAACGTGATACGAAAAGGCTAGGGGGAG